>CM061919.1:139326840-139348840 GCA_031002005.1 Vandiemenella viatica
TGGTAAATGGGAAATCGTATGCGTGTTATTTAGCCAGATTCTGATTGTGCTGCAAAATTCTACCCGCCTTTGTAACCAGCTAGCGTCTAGTAACTCTTAAATACGCTAAAAGAGAGAACGATTTATTGCAGGCCATAAAGCTTTAAGCTTCGTGCATTGATAAAAATACAAAGAATCGTATTGGATCTAAGACGACAGACGTTTTCCTGCTACGGTAGTATGTTGCATAAGAAAGAACCGATACCTTGTGCGTTTCTTAGAAAAAGGCAGGTTGCGAAACGCCTCTTTTTGGAAGCCCAGCGAACCAAAGATTTTGTTAATGCTGTTATAAACCACTGGATTTTGTCGAGGAGGACCTATGGACGAAAAGATGGCGAGTGCGGCCTCCCCTGATTAGCGGGAGTTGAGCGACGGCATTCAAGATACGAAGGCAGCCGATGTTTGCTTTTGGCTAACGGAAAGCAAGACTTCATTCCGCGACAGACAGGCAACCTCGACGTACAGCTGATTGCGGAAAGAGGCTCTGTGCTTGACTTCTCTGCCATGCTACGGTAAAGAAACGCGGCGATGCATAGACACTCTTGCATCATTCAACCCTAGGCAAAGCTCTGAGATTGTAATCATGTTCTGAATTGTAATTTGTTCACCAGCTGCTTCATTTTGTAACTTCCATAAATATTACGATCATCAGACCTGTTAAATCAATTAATCAATTTTATATTTAAAGAAAATAATAATGGTGTTGTAAACCATGCTTTAATGACTTCCTTTCCACTATCTCAGTATGTCATTTGACTAGAAGTGTGCTTTAAAAGTAATCTCAAAAGTACAATTGCTTTGGTAAAAAGTATAATAGAACTGGAATGTCGCTTATCTCGAATAAAGAACACTTCTATTCTTGGCGCCTACCTGGGATTAATTCTACTAATTATCTTATTAAGTAATTTATCTAATTAATTTGTCAATTTCTCAAAAGCAGACACCACAGCACTTACAGTTGAAATCCGCCCCCTTCCCTAAATTCGTCCCTCCTTTAGCTACCATGGTACGTGTTGAAATCTAGCGATAGACTAGGAAAATCTTCATTACTATGCAGTTCACTGCTCGCAGTGTCGTAATTGCTTTGTTGTGTTCATTTACCCTCGAATGTTTCAAAAATAGCTCCCGTGAAAGCTTTCTACAGTGTGTGTAATCAACTATAAACAGTCATATTGACGACTCACAGTACGTTTTCCATTATTTAATGATAAGTAACTATAGATTAATACTTTAACATTGAGTTCCATTTATTACAGATGTTAGCAATAGTCGTTTGCTTAGAAGTTGTCGCCAATTTTAACATCACCGTAGTCCTAAACCCGTTCGTTTCGAGATTTTCAGTTCCGTCCCTGGGACGGATTTAGGTCCATCGTTATTAATGACACGTATGTACTTAAACTCAACGTTTTACGGAGAAAATAACAATTTTGAGAATTACATAAGGTTGCTATAAGGCTAACAGAGTGGTTATCCGCAAGAGAAAAAAGCGAGTTCACAAAGTTTTATCTTATGGAGCCGGGACCCCATTCCTGGCAACGGGAAGTTCCCATAAGACGATTCTAAACGCCTCTTTAGAAAAAGAAACAAGTGCCAAGAGATGTCTCATCTTCGAACATACGGTCATGTGGGGACTTTCCATAAAGAAAACAACATAGTATGACTCTAGTTCAAACCACTCTGAAGATGGAAGACAAGTTCCATTGGTGGCAACTGACGAAGAGGATCCATCATGCCCAATTTACAAGATGCGTTTTCCCCAAGACAAGCGAGGAGTGAAATGGATCTTCTGTTCAAAATGCTTCTAGTGTTGCCATTATTGAGCACATCTTTAAAAAAGTAAAAAACTTTTTCTTTAAGATTTTAGTCTGAGTGTGTAAATAATAAAAATGTTGTCATATTTCCAAATTTATCATAAGAGATCTTAATACTGTTTTGATAAATTTTCAAAAAAACAAATGAATAGATAGTAAAATGAACGGTGGAAGAAATTAAGACATCTTTTCTCAAAAATTGCAATTTGCATTGTTTTAATTAGGCCTACTTAATATTTTTTTTCTCAAGAAAGATTTATTTGCTATAAAAACAATAACAGAACTAACAGTTATTGAGGTGAGTTCTTTAAATGATTTTTTTAAAACATTGTTTTAAAAAATTGAAAATTTTGTGGAGGGGGACGGTACATGGCACTTTCCCTTGGGAGGCAGAAGACAATTCGGCAGAGCTCAAGAAGAAGAACTGTATAGACCTAACCAAAGATATAAGTACGGTATTTGGTTCTTTACTTCTCTCCTGAGGGTTTAAGCTGAGGTTACACATGTGCTACCGTTACGCAGTTACCTCAGAGAAAATTGTTTAACGTCTCAGTAATAGCCTAGATATTTACGGATAAACGATCGAAGACGATAGTTCTATTGCCCTCTGATTCCGTGCCCATTTTTACTTGATTTGTAGAATATGATTTCACAAAACTAAACTGGTACATTGCTTTTTAAATATGTGTAATCGGACACCTGTGTAGTATTCCAAAATTGAGAAATACTGCCAATCTACTGATCATAAATGCTTCTTCGGGCGACAAGAGTAATTCATAATTGTTATTCTTCTAAGTGCGTTAAAAATAAGGATATTATCTCACTGGTATAGCAATTCATTTCTTAGTAATTTCTTAACTAAATAGTATTCTTATTAAATAACAATCATAACATTGATTTTGTAGTGTTGTTTAAATATTTTTTTCTCAATAAATTGAATATGAATTAAAAAACTAAAATTAATGTGTAGATTTAAATGAAGTACATACTTTTCTTCGTGGTTGGTTTAAAATTTAAAAAAAGTTGAACTATACAAAATCGTAATTAGCTAACCTAAATTCTTAATTTGTTATGATAGCAACATCTATGAACAGAGTGAAAATATCTCTTGTCGTTTTTATTCCACCAATGAAGGTCAGGTGCGTGATGTCATAGTGAGACACACAATTATACAATGACCAAACTGAGCTTTTATCGGTATTGATAAAAACTGAAATGGAACTGTTGCTCTAAATCTTTTGTTCTCTCTTTTCCTATTGCGATTCTCATGTAGAGGTTGTATAAGGCTTTTGGAAATGCTTGACCGAGCTGAATAATAAGAAATAATTGTAGTTGAATTCCACTGCAGCTGACGTTTTTATTAAATAATAACGACCATATTAAGAAGCAACTGCAGAAGAAATGGAGAACAGTAATTATAAATTAGCAATTCAGTTTTAGCACGTTTTTGTGGTAAAAGATATACGTTTTGTGTGTTTTAAAAATAGTAGTATCCTGGGCTAAAAAACTTACGTAATTTAAATTTAACGTTAAACTGTAGGTCCCAACTGCCCGGTAGCACCAGCGAATCATAGTTGGCAGAATGTGCAGCCAATTTAAACGCCGTCGCTTGAGCATCGAACTACAGTTCGTGACCTCCAAGCAATGAACACCATGAACAATTTTTTTTCCGACTCGGCCACCATCTAATCTATTGGTGGAAAGTATTGTATTGCCATCTGTATTTGTGTGTTCTGTATGATAATTTTTTTTTTTTTTATTTTTTTTTAAATGTGTAGGTCATAAGGCAGAGATTGGAGACAATCTCAACGCTCACCTAGCTGATTATGGGAAATCGTCTAAAAACCTCAGTCAGAATGTCCGGTCTTGGAAAGGGGGGGGGGGGTTGACTGGTGCTGTTTTACCTCCCCGATCGAGAGTTGCGGTGCTTCAGTGCATTGAACCACAATGTTCGATTATAAACTTTTTGATCCTAATAGATTACTTTTTTTCAGATAAAAATCGTTTTCGTCACCAGTACTGATTTTAACTGAACGGCACTGAAAATATACCACATGTTATGAAAAATTTTGCTGTCTAATCCCTTGTGTGTAAATATCCCCGTGGGTAACGGCATAAAGAGCTACACAAAAACAGAACATTCGGAGCAAAGCTTTTCAGTACCCGGACTAGTGTTTTTACGTTAACAGCAGGTAGCAGAGAGAGAGTGCATTCACTGAGACCACATAACCCCCTGTAACCGACGTGGGTCCATGAATAATCAACTGGCTTTTAGGCAGTTTTACAGGATCCCTCCGCTTTAATTCTACGAGATTTCACAGGGCACCGGGGATATACGTGCCGATAGACGAACTTTATTTCAGAACTCTTTTCATCATTTAAATTATCAAGGTGCTGTAATTACAGCTTATAAAAGAACGATTTCCATTAAACTGTTGCTTCTGCTAAGGAAATTAAATATTAACGAGCTCGTTTATTTCATTAGTTTACCTGTAACTATAATAACGTGTACCTGTACACAAAATAATTTTCGCTCCTGTATAAACTTAAGCACCATTTAAATGCTTCAATATATATTCAATATTTCTTCTTTGTGGAAAATATAAGAATTCTATATATAACAACTTGTGGAAGTCCTTAATAATTGCGATGTTCTATCTGACAACCTGCATCAATTGTGGCAAAACTGCTTGAAATCCTAAATTTAATAAACAATTTTAGAGACGACGTTAGAAGAAGTTTAAGGCTTACTTATGGGGAATTGAAGACTTAAACTGATGTTTTGTTTGAGATGGGTGAGAAGTAATGCTTGGTCCTTACATTCGGTAGGATGCAGGTCCAAATCCCAGTCTAGCCATCCAGACTTCTGTTTTCCACGGTTTTCCGAAATCACTGCAGGTGACTGCCGAGAGAGTTCCTTCAAAACTCCTTGAACAAGTTCCTTCCCGTTCCGTGACAACAATCCTCTCCCGCATTTAATGACTATGACGACGACAACTTACAACTTTCATTAATATGTAGGAAGTCCAAGGTAATACGAATAACGAACCAAACTAACCACATTAGATAACTAACCATATGGTTAAGAATATCATACTGCATTGTAGAGAACGTTACCCTAAAAACAAGTTTATTAAAGCACATAATTTTATATAGTTACGTAAGTATACAGTATATTGATAAACAAAGAGCATTAAACAAATTTGACAGCCATTAACTATACTGATCTGACATCAAAGAGCAAAAAAAAAAAAAAAAGATTGGAATTTATCAATTAATTAAGAATTACTGTTTATCTATTCTAGTATCTTAGAATGATTGCCTTCACAATGTCTTATGTTCCCATGTGTTTTAAATTTAGACATTTCTCAAACAATAGCGCCACCTACTAATTTTACGGCGAACTGAAACCAAATTTTCTGGTAACAATTTTCGCGTCACTCCAATTAGCGCATGGGTGGTTCCTCCAAACCACTACTGCTTATTCCCTACTACAGCTTGTTCACCATCCTTTGCTAGTTTTAGTGAACTCTACAATGAAAATTTGTAAAAACTTTGACACAAGAAAACGAGCGTTATGGGTGAACGGTGAACGCTCTGGCCTTGCATTCGGCAAGACGCGGGTTCGAATCCCCGTCAGGGCATCCAGAATTGGATTTTCCATGGTTTCTCCAAATCACTCCAGGCGAATGCCGGAACGCTTCTTTCAATATACCATGGCCGAATTCTTTCCCGTTGCTAGTACTAATTCTTTTTCGACGAGGAATAAGAACATAAGCAAAAAGAAAAATTTATACAAAAATACTTTTAAGAAAAATTGAACACTCTGAATTCTTATCTTTTAGCTATGGAAAAATTCATTGAAAATTATGTCACTAACTGTTAACAAATAATTAATAAGTCGCTCTTTCCAATTCCTTATTGTTTATACTCACAATTTCAAATCATTACAAGCGTGAATTCCAACATGGGAAGTTGAAAGAAAATTATAGTCCACCCCGTGCTGTTATACTAATAATCGTCAAACGTGTTATGTACGAAGCTAATATTTACCATTTACATCAGAAGTATAACAGACAATATGCTTTTCATGTGTTACTATTACACCGTTTTAAATTTCTTTTCGTTGATTATATATTTCATATCATAAATCATTACTTTATACAGTTTTAAGATTTATTTTTTCCCGAGACGAGGTGATCGATCACAAGCCATGACTGATATTGTTGTTCGTAAGTACGTTCACTTTTATTTCGGGAGATAAAATAAATGAGAGACCCAGTCACATCATTCCCTCGCAACGCGCTGTCTGCCTCTCAGTGGCATCGGAGCCAATCAGAGCAGGCGCTCTACAGCCACTGTGCTCTCACGCTGGATGGCTGAGTCGCTATTACCTTCTGATGGACACAGAACAATACTTACTTGCAGCTTGCTGTGCGGTAGAGTCTGGCTGCACCGGGTGGTTTTCACTTCAATGGGAAACTAACGATTTTTTGTTAAGATTTTACGCCTCTTCAACTTCGGAGTCAATATAGGTGGATAAGGACTGGTGGAAAGGCACGGCAAGGAATTCAGCCGTGGTATTATGAATGTTCCATTCCGGCATTTTCATGAGTGATTTCGAGAAACAATGGAAACCTGAAATCTGAATTGCTGGATGGAGTTTCGAACCTGCGCCCTCCAAAATGAATAATGAGCTATAATATAATTTCCTCAGTTCAATCATTCACCTCTAGAGCTACTGGCTGGAGAAAGGTGACGCCAAATGCCCACCTTCGCTAGAAAATTAAGTGATCAGAAATATTATTAGAAGAAATTTGAGGTTATGTGCAGAGTTAAATAGCTAAACAATTGTTATGAAATTAATTTCCAGAATGCATTTATTAAGATTGATTTTCGTAGCATTTCATTCATTAAAAAAAAATGGAAAAACTTTACATGTGATAAAAACGTGGAATTGGTTTCCAGTAACATGTAGCTAATGAAAGAAACATAAAAGACTTAAATTACTCATGGTCTTTGCAGCAACAGCGAATATAAATTGTCGTTCCGGCTTAGCCTAAATTCCAATTTAATTAAAAATTCCGCTAGTGTTCCTGCTTGACCAAAGATTAAACATTACGGTTTATATCCTTTTTACCGGTTTCACTTACCACTTTCGTTAATAGTCTTTGTTCGTGTTCACTGTGAGTTCTTTAAAGTGGACGTCAGACTTCTGATATGTTACCTAAAGAAGTATTCTGTCAATTTATTTGATTGGAATTGTCTAACTATTTAATAATCTAGAAACCGTAGCAACTTCTCAGGCCACTACGGACACAATGACCAATGATTACATTATCTATGTTTGGTCAGCCTCTTTCAAGACATACGTGATGCTTTCGAAGCAACCGTTGATGCAATGGATGATTGTTTTCCCTCTAAACTAAGTATAAATCCTACAAATTTTGCAGATTGAACGTTTATGGTCAAATGCAAGTGACTGTTTCAGTTAGTTCGAGTCTAGCAACCATGGCCTTTGACACAATTATACGATAGCGCGATCGTCTGAATCCATGCTTAATATATTCACTATTCAAATTTTGCATAGTAAACCCGTAGAGTGAAACACAGGTCAAGTCAGATCACGTCAACCTGGCATAACCTTTGACACTAAAAACGGACACTATTCTAGACCCACGACGATATGCATAAACGTTCACGGGCTTACGCTAGTTTATAATAAATCACAAGACCTTGAACGTGAACTGACAGTAAGGTTCCAATTGCCTAATCGGGGACTGTGTTGCAGCAGTATAGCAAACTTCATTACATTTTTGGTTATACAAATTTTCTAACATTACAGCAATGTAAAAAATTTAGGAAAATAAGTTTTAAATTTGTTTTGTTGGAGGCACACATTTTGCTTGTAGTCTTTTCTTTATTGACTTACTAATATTTCGCCAGCCTAGGTGTGTCGAGTAAGGAGTTTACAATGTTTTAATATAATTATTTTTAATTAACAGTTCTTATCTGGGAGAAGGAGAAATCCCTCAATGTCATATAAGATGTTTCGTTTCTTTAAGATACTTTCTTTTACAGCTATCAGAATCATTTAATTTTTCGGTTTCTGTATATTTTAAAGTAATGTAATTTAGAAAAATTAAGAAATTAACTAATAAAATTTCGATAAAGCTGCGTGAGAATAAGGAATTTTTAGTATGAAGAGAAAATGTTCTACATAAATGTCATGCTAACACATAGAAAACGTTATGTAATATAGAAAAATTAAGAAATATTTATAAAGTTATTTGATAATTTGGCATTTGAATACCAAGAGGAATTATGCTACATGAATGTTGTAAGGTTATCACGAAGAGATAGCCGTATGTATGTAAGCCATCCTTAAATTGGATGACGGTGTGTTATTTACAGGAGATAGGCCTAAGTTCCCCCCTTTCAACACATACAAGCTGTTAGCTCGATTAAAAAAATTCACAGGAATTTTGACATAGTTTATAAATGAAAATACTACTATTCTTGTAGAAATATTATTGAATTTAATTAATAGCATTCACTGACATAGCTTCTAAAACACTTATGCTCCCATATATTTCACAAACTGTTTTAGCGTTTGTGCTTCGTAGCATACAACCTCCTCCAAGTGGCATGGCACACCAACTACCTCGCGCTCTGCTCTGCAACAATGCAAGCACCCAAGCAACAATAACTGCCGCACGGATATGCTGCCCAGCTTCAAGGATTGTTACACAACTTAGATAACAACACTAAGTTACCACGGCTACTAAACAAACTACAGATTGTGGAAACCCAACAGTATTACAAATGAAGTTTAAAACATCAATATAATTATTTAGGGTACTTATATCTGATAAATATTACATAATTCATATTAATAATAACAGCAAAATGATTGTGGGTTAGTGATAATGTTACGCCGTGATCAAGTTTTAGTGTCGATATTGATCAGAAACTTTGGTATGGATTCTATCTCAAGTTTATAATGTAGTATCGTAACATTTAGCGTAAATATCACAGTTTATTGGAGTGTTTGATGCAAGGGGTTTACGTTTTCTGTATATTTTAACGGATTATATTCCAAGAAACTGAATAAACGGATAAAAATTTACCCAATTAAAAAGAATATTACAGCAATCCAAAAAGGGTAGTGATTATCTGTGTTGTAGTGTTACCTCGTTGGGAATCTTGTGAGGTAAAGAAATGAGTATTTTCTTAGACCCAGTCTGATCTACGGTGCCTATCTTTCCTGCTTACTTCTTTCTTAGACCCACGGTCACATAGAGACTTTAAGCTTTTAAACTGTGGAAACCCATCGAAGTCGGTTTGGTGGTTTTATGAGTGATGAAGTATCAAATGGAGTACTTCGAAGTCACCTGTTATCAGAATGATATATTAAACCAGTGGTTAAAGCACTTAGCTGGATAATCTAATGTTCCGGTGGGACTAGAAATATTTTTACTGGCGTTGCTTTGTTTATATGAGTACGCCAGCACGCTCCGTGATTCGGTTCCAACATTAAACTGCATGTCCAACTCCGACAGAGGTGGAATGCGTGGAAATTTGAGACTCTGTCAACGTTCACTCGAAATTACTTCTGTTTTATTATCCGTTATACGACTTAATTATATTACGAGCATAATTTGTTTTCCATGGTATATATGAACCACTGTACAAATAAGGAACATAGTAATTATTTTAATGCATAGATGGTTCACTATTTTTTGTTTGAAATAATAGCAACCTTTAATGTAAAACATATATGAGCAAAAAAAAAAAAGTAAAATTGTAGATGTTGCAAAACAGCGTACAGATTTTTTTAAATGAAGAGAACGAGAAAAATATCCATTGTGCTTATATTAATCAGACAGAAAGCCAAAATATCTACTTGTGGGTCGATCCTTCATTGGTGACGTACATAACTACTGAAGGAGCACTGTTGCGTTTACTTCATAATCGATCTGCGTTAAGCCCGAGTTGTATGTATCATACACGATCCTATTTTCCTTGAGTATCGCTCTTCTTGATCGATGCAAACCCCAAGTCAATTTCCGTCAACTTGAGTCAATATATTCTTTGTAGAACAATAATTTTAGTCTTTATCATCTACTTGCATGGCATTGTCTAATAATTGCACTCTCCACATATTCCCTCAGCTATACTGCAATTCTAACAAACTACCATTCACGTTTGTTTTAAAATGCCACTTAACATGTGCAACTTATTTGGACAAGTAAGATTCTTGCATAAGCTCGTTGTCTCCTATCATTTCCTGGTCGTCTTGTTGATTAATTTCTGGAATTTATTCCATGATGTCACACTTAAATTTTTATACTTTTCTATTTTATAGTCACCCCGAACTTTAGATTTCTCACTTCCGAATATTTCTAGGCTGGATTCGCATGACTTTAAAATTTTTATGGACTTAAGGGAATGATTAATATTAAAAGCTTTATCTTTTGAGACAAAATTGTTTTTCATAACATCAAGCCGATTCCAAGTAACATAAATATCTCACATTTCATTTCTGATGGGTTTTTATTTTGTGTATATTCACACCCGTTTCCAGAATAATGTCAACTTCATCTAGTTATTGCAAATCTGGTTGTAGGCCATCTTCCGCAGTTGTTAGTTAATAGATTATAAATCAAAATTCCGTCAGGAAACAACTGTTGATGTTACTATTTTCTTTATTTCCATACGCGTTTCGCCCTTATGGTGTGGGGCATCGTCAGTGGAGCTAGGGTGATGGTATTTACATGGCGATCTGGAACAGCACTTTATGCATCTTACAGATCTTCTATTTCACAATTATAAAAACTGTTTTACACATATTTCTGAATTTGCACTGGCATTATATCCACTGCAACTGCAAACTCGTTTCGTTTGTCTAGACAACATCAACAGTTGTTTCCAGACGGAATTTTGATTTATAATCTATTCATCTAGTTAATTATAGGGTTAATCAAAATCCCGTATATGCTGAAGAGCTGTTTTTCTTTCCTTGTTGGAAATGGCCCTCGTTGTCGGAGTCAACAAACGTGGCGCAGACAAGAATGCAGCCATGATTATTCATACGAATATTGGCGGACAGGTCGGCCACTATGTATGTAGCCGCCGTCTCGACAGCCCATATTTCACGTTGCTGTCGTATCAAGAGTGATGGCGTTAGACTGTTGCAGGCCACAACGAAACCTCTTTCATCTCTTGGATAACACCCTGCTGGACAAGTAAACGGTGGTTACTAACCGCTGGTATCAAATGTGACCTGAAGTATAGGAACGGGTGTTAATTTATGACGTTACTTCTGTTAATACGGGTTTATGTACTTGTTTTTAAAATATTGCGACATAGGGCAAGTTTCGGCTAACTGTTGATGTCAATATGCAGTACAATGCAACATATGACGAGTTTCTTGTGGTTTGTGGCAAACTAGGTAGTAACAGAAATATCGTATTGTGTGAAGAATGATAGAGATTCAATCCAGTAAAGCACAATGTTAAACTAGCTTTAGTGGTTTCAAGAATATGTAAAGGATTCAAAATAACTTCTGTTGAAACGATTTATTTAAGAAATATTTTTCTGTAACAACGTTAGTTCAGTAACAGAAATTGATTTATTTTTAAAACTAATATTTGCCTGTTGCTTACCGCGTCCTAGGTTTGTGGACGAATGATTCTCCCATAGAGACTTGAAATTTGCAGCACCAATGTTAGTGGAGGTCGAAGTGTAATTTCGACCAGAATTCTTTGCTAAAATTTTCCTCAACTCTCATATTTCCCCGTAAAGAAAAGAACCAGAATTTTGTGGAGTGTTTCTAGCCATGTGTCCAGTAACGTGTATGTTTTTCTCCTAACGTGTTTCCACCGTTCTCTTCGTCAGATGTGTAATTTTGAGGGGGTAGTTTTCGCTCTTTGCAGCCAAAATTAGATGTTTAGCCCGTATACTGCTATTAGAATTTGAAACTATAACAATATTCTCAACGAAAATGAAAACGGTAAAAACTTCGATGACAATATTTATAGAATCAAAAATTCGTAATTCCGCTTTTAACGAAAAACCAAAATTTGTTCTGCTGGGTTTTATGTAAAAGTAATTTTGTTACATGACCAACGATGAACAGTATCAGTAAAAAATAAAAAAAACTTCTATAATGTGTTTACGAATATTTAGGTCTTTTTTTTCTTTTCTGTCGTCAGTCTTTAGACTGGTTTGATGCAATCCTCCATCCCTTCCTATCTTGTGCTAACCTTTTCGTTTCTACATACCCCTTACAACCCACGTCCTCAATTATCTGCTTCATATATTCTAATCTCTGTCTACCTCTACAGTTCTTACCTTCGACTGTTCCCTCTACTAACAAATTAACCAATCCAGCATGTCTCAAAATATGACCTAAAAGCCTGTCTCTTCTT
Organism: Vandiemenella viatica; assembly: GCA_031002005.1. Lineage (NCBI taxonomy): Eukaryota > Metazoa > Arthropoda > Insecta > Orthoptera > Morabidae > Vandiemenella > Vandiemenella viatica. The sequence goes on from CM061919.1 coordinate 139,339,124, forward strand.
CCGGTAAGCTTCTTCCATAAACTTCTTTTCTCACCAATCATTTCCAAAACTCGTTCATTTCTTACTTTGTCTGTCCACCTAATTTTTAGCATTCTTCTGTAGCACCACATTTCAAATGCCTCAAGTTTCTTTCTTTCCGGTATTCCTAAAGTCCATGTTTCGCTACCGTAAAGTGCTGTGCTCCACACATAGAGTTTTAAAAAGTTCTTTCTAATTCCTAGATCAATATTTGAAACTAAAAGGTTTCTCTTTTTCATGAAGGCTCTTTTTGCTAGCGCTATTCTGCTTTTAACATCATTCCTGCTTCGGCCATCGGTTGTAATTTTGCTTCCCAAGTAACAGAACTCACTCACTTCTCCTATAGTATCCGATCCTATTTTTATATTTAATCTGCTACTATTGGTATCATTTCTGCTACATTTCATCACTTTTGTCTTACTTTGATTTATATTCAGTCCAAAATCTTCCTTCAATATTTTGTTCATGCCATTCAATAACTTCTCAATATCCTCAGCCCTCTCTGCTAACAAGACAATGTCATCAGCAAATCGTAGCATACTGATTTTTTCTCCCTGAAAACTTATGCCGCATGGAAATTTTTCTTTAACTTTCTTCATTGCTTATTCTACATACAAGTTGAATATTAACGGGGATAGACTACAACCTTGTCTCACACCCTTTTTTACTGATGCATGTCTCTCGTGATTCTCTACTTTTATTACAGCCACTTGATTCTTATATAGTTTATACAGTAATCTTCTTCTATCTCGATACTTTAGACCTGACTTCTTTAAAATTTTGAACATCTTGTCCCACCTAACATTATCAAAAGCTTTTTCTAAATCAACAAATGCCATAAAAGTATCTTTGTTTTTCTTGATCCGCCCTTCAAGTATTAATCTTAAAGACAGAATTGCTTCCCTTGTACCCCGATTTTTCCTAAACCCAAACTGATCTTCACCTACTATCTCTTCTACTACCCTTTCCATCCTTCTGTATATTATTCTAGTCAGTAATTTTGAAGCATGTGATGTTAGACTAATGGTGCGATAATTCTCACATTTGTCGGCTTGTGCTTTCTTTGGAAGTGTGAAGATGATATTTTTATTAAAATCAGTTGGAATTTCTCCTGTTTCATAACTTTTTGATATCAGCTTGAATAATCTTTCGATTCCTTCCTCTCCTAGAGATTTAAGAAGTTCTGCAGGGATCTCATCAAATCCAACTGCCTTATTTGCTTTCAAGTCATTCAGAGCTTTATTAAATTCTGTTCTCAAAACAGGATCTCCTAAGTCATCAATGTCGACATCGCCTTCCTTTTCCAATACACTATTGTTCAAGTCGTCCCCATCATACAGTTTCTGAATGTATTCCTTCCATCGGTTAGCTCTATCTTCTGAGCTTAAAAGAGGTTTCCCATCGGCAGCTTTAATGTTCATACCTCTTTTCTTCATTTCTCCAAAATTCTGTTTGATCTTTCTATATGCAACATCTACTTTTCCTGCGACCATTTCCTTTTCTACTTCTTCACACTTTTCTTGTAGCCATTTTTCTTTTGCTATTTTGCATTTCCTATTTATTTGATTTCTAAATTGCCTGTACTGCTCTCTTCCTGCTTCATCCTGAGCATTTTTGTACCTTCTCCTCTGATCCATCAGCTCCAAAATTTCTTCTGTGATCCAAGGTTTTCGGGCAGCTTGTTCCCTAAAGCCTAATGTTTCTGTGCCAGCTTTCATTATTTCGGTCTTTAATGCATTCCATTCGTCCTCGGTTGAGCTCCTTTCACAGTTACTTCTTAGACCTAAGTCTGCCATTTCTGCAAATTTTTCTCTTGTGCTAGATTGTTTCAGCTTATTCACCGCCAATCTGTTCTGCTTATGCTGCTTCCTTATTCGCTTGAATTTCAGCCTGCACTTCATTACTATCAAATTATAGGTCTATTGGAGTATTAATCTTTGATGTGATTGTATTGAAAATCTATGATACTTATCTAGTAAGGTTAAGAATAGATTATCATTACCTGCTTCAGAAACCAGTCAAGTAGACCTTAACGTGTATCATATATTTTAAGCTAGATCCTAAGCATTAAAACTATGAAAACACTATTAAAATCTGATTGGTTGTTTGGGAATGGCGCCATTACGACGTAATCCCTAGGAATCAGACTGCTACAGATTTATTTATGTAAATAAGAGATATGGTAGTCTGTTTACATAAATGCGGATTCAGTACATAGAATGCTCGCCTTGAATATCGATAGACTGTGGTGATTTGGTTTTAAAGGTTAGAACATTTCTGTTAAATTCTAAATTTCTACGTATTATATTTTCGAAGTAAAACATTCAACACATTCTATTATTATAATTACATTTCAGCCATTGTTATTGTGAAAGTGATAAGATCGACTATATTTTATTACAAAGAAAAAATATATTACTAAATATTTATTCAGTTTACACAAGAGACTAAAGTATAACATGTCAGATGGTTCTGTATATACAATATTATATTACGCTAAAAAATTGTAGCGTATTACCAAATAGACCGAAAGTACCCATTTATTTCTTGTTTGATTACCAAAAGAAATAATACTAACCAAGTAAATTTTAACTTCTAGATCTACATTTCTGTGAAACTAGAGGCCAGCATGACCATTTGTGTAATAATCATTGTATGCTAGTCTGTCTGTTATGAGTGCTGATGTGTGTGTGTGAGAGACATACGGAGACAGAAAAATCAGGGTAAATAAATATGAACAGTAAACAAAATAATTAAAATTTTCTATTACCTTCTGTTTTTCTTGTACGTACTTAATAGCATTCTTGCTTCTATTTTGGATCCATTACTTAAATGTTTTTATTACTTGTTATTTTGTTAATTCGTCTTTTAAATTCATAAGATATCAGCAGTAATCTGGCAGTAAATCTAATACATTTGTTATTGCACATTTCATTTGGTTATTCGGATAGCTCTACATAGCCCGAAAGATAGACGGTGATGTAAACTTTATTGATAAAAATTAACAAGTTTAATTAGCCTTAGTCACCACCCAAATAAACGTCAATTAAGTAAAGAAAAAAAAATTACGGATTCATACATTCAGGGAGTAGATAGAAAGGAAAGGGTAACATAATTCCATCATCTATATACTATAGTTCAAAATGAATAAGTAAATATACATTTAAGAAGAACGGGAAGTACGGCAGTTATTCACCATTAGCGCTACTGATTAAAATTTCCATTAACAAAATCTTTGGCTACGTACTTTGAAGCTCAAAGTATTGTAACAGCGATTTTTAAATAGTCACACCCTGCACATTACCGATGTTCATGTAAGTATGTTAAACTTATATAACACTTATAATTTTCATACAAACCTCAAAACACGAGTGCTTAGTTAGCGTAATATCATACTCAAATCGGTATGGTAATTTTTTATGCCCATGTTGAAATTAATCATGTTATATAAATGTATTTGTAGCAAATACAAAAACTCAAATGGAGCACTGCTATTTCGTGATGAAGTTGTGGGAATCAAAAGCGTTATGTCTCACAAAACGTTGAGATTATTTCCCAGGAATATTACACTTGTAATTATTACTGGCCGAGTCAGAAAAAAAATTACCTGGGAATAAAGATTCATGTTTTAGTGCGCAGAGGGAAATAAACGATGGTTATATTACAACTCATTTTATTATGATTACCGAAAGAAATAGATATAGAATTTTACACTTTAACGGGTAAAGTTTGACGTAAATGTTAGTTCCTTCGTCCTAAAGTTAACGAAACAAGAAGCCTGAAAGAACAGCTATTAATATTCATAATTTTGTGCACACTACGCGTGATATGGATCTTTATTGTCCTCATGTTGTAACTGGAGTCTAAAGGTGGCGTGATCATTTGCATTTTGTGTTCTACATAACGGATAGCCTACAGAATAAAGAATGGGAAACGGTTGCGGAATTCCTGGAATCAAGCGTTACAACGAGAGCTAATTGAAATCAAACAGCACTAACACTAATTAATTCTGAGCATTTGTGAGAAGCCCATTGATGGAATTTAAGTGATAACTATACTTTTCAGATGTATTTAAGCCTCAGTGAAACCCTTCTCTAACCATCAGCGCTTAGAGCTGAAGCAAAACTAATATTAATTGTTTAATCCATCAGCGAAATTTGATAATCTATTTAAATAACATTGCATTCGACGTTTATATGAAAAATGAGACACTCGTGAAAGGTTCAAAAAAATCATAAATAGTTTATTAAATCTACTGTGAAATGCAATGGTATTATTTGTCGTTGACGTTGTTTCCTGCAGACAAATAAGAGATGTACATGTTATGACAATATAAGAATGTTATCATTTGGTTAAGACCAGAAAAACGATATAATTATTACTGCCAATTATTAAATATACTTAGGTGCTTATAACCTGCTGATAAAAATTAAATAACGTACGGAGAATGAGACTTTAAGGAAGAAAATAAATAAACAAGTAGCATTCTTAACTTTCATTTTCTGAAGTTACATTAAAAACTAATTATCAATATTTATTGTGCATACACAATTATAATTCAAAGTTGTCAACAATAATTAAATTTAAATGCATTGAAACGTTCAGATAAAATGAATTGTTACTTTAATTGTTTCTCAGGTTAATCAAGAGTCATAATTTGAATTTTACTCGCAGAAAAACACAGTGAACCACGATTAACTCCTGGCAGCCAACTTGATAAACACGGTTGAATCTCGAGTACAGAATTCTCTAAAATTTGAACTATATTGTAAATACAAATACGAGAGTAAGTCAGTTGTTATTCGCAATGCAGTTATAAATTTTATTGCAGTAGAAATATGAAACTTCCATGTACATCATTTTTCAACATAGTTTCCTTGCATTTTAACACACTTGGTCCATCGTTCCACAAGCTTCTTGATGCCCTCATAAAAGAAGGTTTTCGGTTGATCTGCGACCCAGGAATGCACCGCTTCTTTCACTGTTTCGTCCGAGGTAAATCGAAGGCCCCTTAATTCCTCTCTGAGTGAACCAAACAAGTGGTAGTCAGAAGGGGCAAGATCAGGACTATACACTATTCGCGTACTGAACCGAAAATCTTCGATGAGTTTTGACCCCTCATACACCTTCCGACCACAAAAAAGGATCACTGAAAGTTGCTCTTCTTTGGTGTAAACAGAAAGCGGAGCAGCCCTGGGCAGCGATAATGGAACTAACCTAGCAGTAACAAAATCTTCTCGGGTGTCCAGCCGGATTGTGGTGTAAAAACACTACGTTTCGACAGCTGACTCTGCTGTCTTCATCAGGTATCTGGCAGTTGTTCTCAGTTGACTGTCTCTGCCTCGACTTATGAAGACAGCAGAGTCAGCTGTCGAAACGTCGTGTCCTTTCACCACCATCCGGCTGGTCACCCGAGAAGATTTTGTTGCATCGATACGACGGGAAAGTATCCACTCACACATAACCTAGCAGTATCGAACCCCAGACATAACAACAATTAAAACACGCAAGCGTCAGCTACGCAACACGACAGTAATACCAACATAAACAAAAATACAACTAAATTGCGGATAATAATTGACTTACCCTCGTATTTACTAGGCTGACATTTAACTAGATACTGCATGCTTCAAGCATTGGCAAGGTGCAAGAATCCACAGAGATTAACAAAATTTCCTCGCAAGCTATCAGGCTGCGTCCTTTGGTTACAAACACAACGTTCCGACCTCATCCTATAGTCATTTTGAGGGGTAAAACTGTTGATTCTAGTCATACTGAGCAGATGTAGCCACAATGTGATCCCACGGAACGTTGGGATTAATGAAAAATGACCCATCATGACATCCCACGAATATTTACTCATTGATATTCTGACGACTTTTAAACACAGAAAATTAGAAACTAAAGGGACATTTACGTATCCATCTGCAGAGGATAAGTCTACAATAATTGAAATAATACGTTTTTACACGTAAAATATTGATAAATATCTTAAATCTTTGTTCTAATCGTCAATAGTATGAATTTAGCTGTTAAACAGTCAATCAGTTAGTTATGCGGATTCATATATGGAATATTACGTCTACTCATAAGTAAGTAACAAGCAAACAATTACTGAAATAGATTAGTAAGAGAGAAATGGAAACGTGGAAAGTATGTTTAATTTCGTCTGTGTATCACAGTTCCAAAATATTTCCAAATTATTATCTAATTTGTTTTACTGTACCATTTTTCATTATTACACTTTTAACAATTTATTACTTGATTTTATAAATCCCGTCACGTCACTGCAGTTTTATTCAAGTTTAACGCGTCTCGGTCGATTATTGAACATAGTACCAAAGTAAATCATTTTTAACTGCCATGATACATTGCGTCAGTTAATCTTTGAAATGAAGTACTTAAAAATGTACGCCAAAAATTTATTTATTGTTATTGTGAACCGCACCATCACCGTCGTATTTTCCAGAGTGGATAAAAGCTATAAATCATGTTGAGGTGAGTTTACGCCTTGTTAATTGCACAACAAAAATGCAGACCAAAAATATCGTGCTGTATGGAACCTTAAGTAATATTTTACGCAATGTTTAGTGATTTTTTTGAAGAAATACAAAGTAATTTTTTATCAGAGATAAATTCTAATTCGTAATCTCACAAGGAGTTCCGAAAAAGATTCAAAAAGAATGCAGAAAAATACAACAAAAATAACGAAAATGAACATAAAACACAAGAATGCTCCATTATCAATGCTGAGTTTTGAAGAAATAGATATCTTAGGAATACTTCAGCTTTGGTAACTAGACCTTTGCCACTAATCCTGATGGTTTGGAACACAACACGAGTGACTATCATGAAGAAGTATGATTATACAATCGCGCAAGAAGTTAGTGTGACTTTACTGGATATTGGCTTTGATATAGTTGTTTGTCTTGTACCATAAAGGGCCCATGTTTGCAGAACGATTGCTGTTAGCATTTTTGTACAGAACTGGAAGACACATTTCATCTCTTCTTCTTCAACCACTGATCGCAAGCTGTATGTTAATACTTTACTTCCTAAAAAACTGATGTTCCTCTGTGATACACAGCGATACACACTAATCAGATGTTCTGCCGTTGACTGTTATACTTGAGCTATGATTAAGTATTATTATATTAAGAACTTTTATCGTCTATATTGACTACCATTCTTTAATCGTTTTTACCGGGCGTTGTGGGTAAGCGATAACGCTCTGGCCAAGCATTCGAGAGAACGCGGTTTCGAATCCCCGTCCGGCCTTCCAGATTTGGGATTTCCGATGTTTCTCCAAGTCACTCCAAGCAAATGCGAGGAAGATTTCTTCAAAAGGCCATTGCTAAATCCCTTTCCGCTCCTTGCTTCCAGTCTTTTCCCTTCTCCGTAACTTTAAGCACAAAAAATATTTTTGTGAAGATGTAAATTAATGTTTCTTACTGAAGTTAGTATCTAAATTTCTCAGCTACATCCTACTCCCAGAACACTTTACGCACCATCATTATCCAATTCTGTTATTGAGTCATATGGGCTTCAAGACACGATTTTGAAAAAATTTCTTGAGTTAAAGAATATGAAACTTAATTACCACGCCTGTCCAATGGTTGAAACTCGAGTTTAGGATGCTGTGTTCTAAACACGGGCGTATATGTTTATACCTCTCTCTGTGCCATGAAAATATTTTTCTATGTGTTATTTCCGAATTTGGCTTAAAAATTTCTAGGGGAAACTGAGGAATGTCTCAGAATGAGAGTACATTATTACGGGAAACCACTTAAAGTTCGTAATTAAGATGGATGGTACGCTGGTTCTAAAGCTTCAAGTTGAGTTGGATCTTTTAATGTCTGCGTATAAACTATAGTGATTATTAATGCGATCAGCTGAACGGAAATGTAACGTTCGTCGCTTAATTTATTTTACAAACTGCATGCTCTCTTGCGGTGATTTTACAAAACTCTAAAAGAAACATGAGTTAATGACTTTCTTCATGATATTATTGTGGAAGAAATATTGTATAGTGTGCAGTTATATATAGTAAAATTCCTAGTAAGAGTAATATAATCTAACAATAGATTTTTCCTGTGTAAAAAAGATTTTTTCGTTCGCTTATGGATTCCTGTGTGATATATATATAAATTAGCCGATAAATCACACAGCAATCCATATAGTATCAAAATAAGGCAACTGAAGATAAAAAAGTTTGTTTAAGTGAATTTTTATCAAAAAAAGTTTGGTATTACTGTTTCGTTCGAGTTTGACGGTCAGTAATTCAAGTTGTAATGCTATTTGTATCACAGTTTTCTGTCATTTTAAGGTATGTTTTACAGTGTTACATGTAACGAATAATGATTCATTGAACATTAGAAGTAAAGTTAGTTGAATTACTGCTATTAATGTTGCAATAAATGTTTAAGGTATCTTAAATGCCTTTTTTTTTATTGCTTTGAACGTTTACCCTTTTAATTTCGTGTCGTGTGCATCTCTACTTGGTCGCGAAAAGTTTCGTCTGAATTTTTACAGATTATCTCCTCTATTGTTGAAAAATCTAATTCTGTTATCAATCATCCTTGCGAAATGGTCTTTACTGAGTCGAAGTCGTCAATTTAATAAGTTTGGTATAACCATTATCTTGCATCTCTTTTGAATGTCTGAATTTGTTGTGCTAAATGCTAATATTTTGCTTTTTAAATATTTTGCATTAGGATACAGTGAAAGGAATATTGTTTCGTCGGAACATCAATAAGAACGAACTCTTTCAAAATTATGACACATTTTCTTTACTCGAAGAATATCAATTTCAAAGGTGGTAAAAAAATGGAACAACAGCGTCTCCTATGTGGATTCATCGCCACAGGTCACGCAAGTATCCATTTTCATGACAGTTAAAAATTGCTTGCAATTTTCTCTGTTCATAATATTTGTTCCCGTTTGCTACAGGAGTAAGGAGATAGATATAACGAAACTGAAGCTCTCAACAAAGAAAACGATCGTTATGAGTTTTCGTGTGGAGTAAATAAATGCAAGCAATTGTTATGAGCTTAACACAGCTGAAAAATCTTTACAGCAACTTCTGAAATTTTTTTATGTTTGTTGTCTATCTGGCCAAATTTTTTATCGATATGCTCTGAGATAACCGGGTACTATATAATGATCTTCAACGGGCAGTAAATCTTTACTTCGGTATCTTTTACAGTAGGTGCATTTTGATGTCAATTTTTTATTAGATAATATTTCCGTCCTTAAATAAATTTCTCACTCAACTTAAAACTTACCTTTTAGTTAGCCGCAGTCAATTGTTTTCACATCCAGCTACAGTGAGGAATGTAGGAGAAAAGCTTTCTAGTCCGATGCCGGATGATGATTACAATAAACGTACTCCGTCGGTATTTGTAATATTTATAAGCAAAAACACTTTGTAGTATGTGGTATTCTAGCTTGTAGAATCAAAAAAATTAAAGGAATAAAGTGTATCATTCACTGTTATCGCGGTTTTGAAACTAAATGAGAAAACCTTACTCACACATACGACGTTATGCAAGTTGGCTAACATCATGAAAAAAGTGCATTTCCAGGTACTACTTAATTTAAAATTTACTATCTCAATAACTGCCTTTTGAAAATAGTTTCATACAATTCAAATAATAAATAGTTCAAAAAACAATATTATTACAATTTAATGAAACTAGC
>CM061919.1:139349840-139373842 GCA_031002005.1 Vandiemenella viatica
GCCAGTCTACTTCACGCTTGATGAGAGGATTAAAAAACTTGCAGTCATAAAAATGTACTTTGAAAGAGAATAAACTTCTGTGTTGAATGATGTGAACGTTCTGTGATATTTAGTTTGATTTATTAAATAATCATAAAAGTTTTTACTTTAAAAAGATCATAAAAAAAGAGTATAAGAGAAAGACAATTTTAAAACCACAGTAATTATTAAGATAACGGCTTTATTTATCTGAAGTTTATCCTATCATACATTTCTTTACAAATATATGCTGACTGTTTCTGTTGAGTTTTTACACTTTGGTTTTCTTGATTAACGTTAAATTAACTACATAACTCAGAAATATGAAGCGATTTTCCCTCAGACGTTATATCTCACAGGCTTGATTAGTAAACAGTAAGATAAACATTCTCTTTCCTTTTTTTAAAAAAAAAAAAAAAAAAAAGCTGATTGGATTAAAGTTAACATAGCGGAAAAGCTTTGAATTTATTTTACATTTCCGCTGGCGGTACAACTTTGACAGAGAGGGCACTTCCAGCAAATTGATTAGAGAACCTTTAGCCCTGCAATACTTGCAAGTCAAATACCCCTGAGGCGAGCCTTGTGAATTCTGTACACTTCCGAGCGAATTCAGCGCCAAAGTTTCTTGGAGCCTCTTTTATGCGAGATGAAATTAAATTACAGTGTGAAAATAATTGTATTAATCTTTAAATGTGTTTATTTCAATCAATTGAGCTAGATTTACACGCTTTTCTCTTGGTATCATGATGGGCTTAAAAGCAATTCACTTTTGACTAAGAGATTCATTAAAAAGGAATTACAAAAGATCCACTTATTAAAATACTGATGAAGATAAATAGACATTGTCTCTTTCCAAGTGATATTTAAATCATTGTTAACCATTGGTCTGAATCATTTTAATCAGAGAATGCTTGTCTATTTGAACTTTTCAGTAAAATCCATAACTTAACAAGAATAGACTAATAGACTACTATGTGCTTTGCATTGTTAATTGCTTTTTAAAATGTTTAATATCGCCTGTCAGCATATAAAGCATAAAATGATTTCTATTTGTTTCACATCTTTGAAATTGAAAACGAAGTGTACAAAGTATTCTTTATTTTATTTTTTACATTTAATATTAAAACATAGAACTCCTTTAGCACTTTTTCTGTAGCAAAAACCGTATCTTAACTTATGTTGCCTGTCAAATGACGATTGAAAACACCGAAATATAGTGCTACGGGTGTCTGATTGGTGAAGCTGTCAAAATCTTTTATCTGACATAACGGTACATTTTGTTTCTGTTATTGAGAGTATGTCTCTCGACGTTTCTGTTAAATCTCGGCTCAAAAGAGAAGTCGAATTCTGCCCTACTTTCATCAGGGAACGAATTTGTAATTTTATATTGCAATAAACAACGTGGAAAAAGCTAGGATACAAGACTGCGCGCAAAAACAGTATCTATGATCTCATGGTAACTTCAGACCCATTCAGTTCAGGAGTTGAAAGTCATTAAAATAAGACTCGGAGAATCCTAAATATATCAGTTTATTGCGATTATTGATATTCAGTGCATTGGATCACGTTCGTTGACTCAACTTTACTTTTACGCTATGAGATGTTCGGAAACCGTGTGGAGGTATTTGTATCGCATATAAGATTCCGCTAACAATATAGCGTTGGCACAGCTTACATCAGAGTGCTCGTACCATCTACGGCACCTCTTCAGCCTTTATCAGTATCAGGTAATAAACTGCAGAATTCTGCATCGAAAGAGAATGTTAAATTACTTTCAGTGATCGAGGAAAAGACAATATCAAAGGTAGAATCAGCAGGAAAAGTAATTATAATTAATAATAGAAACTTAATACCTCGAGATTCACTGATGACAATGATAAATTCCTAGGGTTAATTACAAATTTCGTTTGCGAGAGTAAAGCAATTTGCCCTACCATGAATCTTTCAAAAACAAAAGTTATGTCTAAGTAATGGGCCACAACAGGGTATGTAAAAATAAACAATATATCTTTAGGAAACGTCGGTGAATGCAATGATCCTGACCAGCTTGTAATTATGAAATGATATGTAAGACCAGAAATATTCTCATTAAATTGGGTTGGAAAGGTTTGGGAGGCTTTAAATTAACTTCGAATCTAGTTTGTTTCCAAATCAAAAGAAAATAGATTACGACCAGTGAATTCTTCCTGTGCTGACTTACGACCTCACTAAAAGGAATTACAAAAGGAAAAATTATAAGAGTCCAAAGATCTATGGAAAAATGAACGTTGTGTTTAGCTACAAAAGAAATAGAAGAGAGCAAGCAACATTAGATCAGTTGTGAGGGAACTATTTGAAAAAAACTTAAATGTTTGTTTCTAATACTGTATGTTTCTTTGAGTAGGGAGGTCTAAAGGTGTATTGTCTTTGGGCAAAGAAGTCAAGGCAAGAATGTTATGAGATTGTGGAACTGCTAGAAATGAAAGACTTCGTGTTATATATCAAATAATAAAACCAGTATTATTCATGATAAAAGTTAAAAAGAGGGACATTAATGTGTACTGTTAATTTATGAAGTGAACTTTTAAATTGTTGAAACTATGGAGAATGTGGATTGTGATGAATAAATATTGTAATACAAGAAGCAGATGTATTTGATTTTTTATGAAAACGGAAGTACTGATTTAATTATTATTAAATCTTATTTATGTTATTGGTTCAAGATCAATTTTCAAGCTATTATCTTAGATTTATAAAATAATATAACATTACCTGTCGTGCTTCAATTTTTTAGAACAGTTTTCGTCCTAACACAAGAACGTAGAATGCAATTGTTATAGAAGAAGAGTAACACCATACAGTTATAATGGTTTCAGACAATTTGTAGGAGATAGTCTGCTGAAGTGGCATTGGGTCGGACATGTTTCTCGAAGAAAATATGGAAATATGAAATACTAGCTGATATCCGTGACTTCGTACGCGTGGATTAAGAATTCCATTGGCAGAATTGAATATAGAAAGCTGTTGGTAACGAAGAATTGGTCCTAAACAACACCGAGACGGCATGACACGACAAACATAACTATGTCAATCGACCGTCTCTTGAAGAGAATCAATTTCCAACATATTTAAAAAAACAAACGAAGGTGAGGGGATGTGGGGAAGTGGGGAGGGAAATGTTAACTAAGGGCAGCTTTATTTCAGCTTGGTCTTTTCTTCTTTCTTCAGCATGAGCATTCGATTCTTGGGTTCTAATAACTTTAGCTGCACGTGTTCTGCTAAAGCTACAACTTAGGCAAGTTTACGCCCGCAAGGCATGTCAAAAAAAGAAGGCAAAATAAACTGGTGACAGAAACATTTAAAGCAGACACAAAGTAATGGGACAGAGAAAATCTACATTTATACTAAATAATACGTTTTCTTCTAAACGAAATTTATTAACACATTACACCCTAATGCGAGAAGCCCACCTTGAGCAACCAATGTAACATTACAGACTAACATACACATCCGTCTCTCTGTCACCATTCTATAAGTTCTCAAAATTTCGAGACTACAACTGTTAATCATACCGAAAAAAAATAAAAATAAATGTCCTGTGTCCTCCCTTCAGATTTATTTTTCAAATTCTGTCAATATCGGTAGTCGTCAAAATGTAACGAAAAGACAGAGACTTACTTCCGCATTTATAGTATTATTACTGCAGATCACACACCCATTGACTGCGAATCACCCCTGAGAGATCAATATAACGTACAAACGTGTACACCTAAAGCATTGCAAGACTAACTACGATTTACCTCGCATTGCACCCCTAAATTTGTGATATCTACAGTTTAACATTCAATACGTATAACCGACAGTACAGGCGTGACTCTTACGATAAAAATTTTTTTTTTTAAATCTTTGCCTCCACGGAGATTTGAACCGCAGATCACGATCCAAACACCAGTAAGGAAGCGCTTTAACCACTGAGCTACCTGACCGCTGTATCAAAAGGCAGCACAGAGACCTAGACATCCAACGCGTTTGTCTATCGCCGTTCAGTAATTTTTCGAAATTATAAGACAACTTTTCAACCAAATGTAGACAGTAATTTTCTCCTTGTTTCAAAGGATAAGTGTGTTAAGTTTTATTGATATCGGATGAAAACTGTGGATTTGTTTGAAGAACAAAGAAACAAACATACATACATTCATCTTTATATATATAGATGGACAAAAACAGTATTGGAGTGGGGCTCAAGATATAATCAGAGACGAAGAGGAAATCCTACAGATCGATTGGACAAAGGCATAAACAGGATTGCTGGAGCTGGCTGGCACAGGATTGTCCATTACCGTAACACATGGAGAAGACTTTCCAAGCTCTATCTGAATTCATAAATCCAAGAGGCCACGTCATTCCATGATTGAAGTGGCTGCTGCTGATGATGATGATAAGTTATCGATACCAATCTTTGGAAAAGCGAATTTTGAAGGAGCGAGGAACTGGTCTTGTGATGTGGAATAAAGCGTCACCGTTTTAATTTAATGGATTCTTATGTTAACTGGCCGAAGCTATATTATTCTTTTGGACAGTGGAATTACTTCATTTTTATGGCTCACGATATTTACAGTAAACCAACAAAAAATGTTAGTAATGAAAAAATAACTTTTGAGTGGTACGTATTTCACTCAGTACAACAACCTAATACGTACTGGAATGTGGGGATTTGATTTCCTACGGGCAGAGAATTTTAATTTGAAGCTAAACCTTTTGAATGAGTCTAGTGACCAATTCAGTTTTATAGACGGTCGTACGGCTTGTGTTTGTGTCACAGTACGGCCACATTAAGTACAATATAAAGTACAGTAACACATAGACATGTAGCAGAATGAACAGAAGCGAGTGTCAATTTCCATTTGGTTAAAAATGACAGTAAATGTTGCTTTGCTGAGTTTATCAGGAAAGAAACTTCGCAAGGGAAAAGCGACCGGAGTGTGATTCTCCATCGACGCTGATTTGATCAAAAATGTCTCGGTGCAGAAATGACCTTCAATTTACAAAGTCGTTCAAACCATTAATGTTATGCAATATCCATAATTTCCATTAATAGGTTCTTTGAATATTTATCATTTGATTTTTCTTTCATGAAATTTTTTATCTAAAATTTTGATTCGTTTTTCGTCACTTTAGTTTATCGCACAGTGGTTTAAATCACTCTGTAAATTAGGCGGGAGTAATAAATCTTCACTATTACTATGTACTGTACATATTATTCAAAATACATGAAACTCAATTTATTGTTATAAGGAACAATCCCATCCACAATAAAAGCTGATAAATATAAATCTGCGTGCTTGGTTAATGAATATAAATTACGATTTCTTTCGATATCTAATTGAAGGAAACGAATTAAAACAGATTCGCTTTTCTTTTCTTTTTCTCTGAATCTTATAAACATGGAAATAAATTTAACAAGTTAGCAAACCAGCTATGAAAGTGATGAAAAGCATACATTATTTTTCAATCGAAGTTCACTTTAGGAGGCAAAATATACATAAAACAGAATTAAGTTGTGTACTTGGTGATCTTTGAAAATAATCTGAAAAATTTTAATCTGTGGTTTTGTTGTTCATACAAAACTTCGGATTTTTTGGCTGTAGTTATCATTATTAACAGTTTCCTTGTCAAAGGTGTGGTATAAATTTATATTAGTATTAGGAAGCAATTAGAAACCGTTTCTAATTTTTTATTCGGAAAATAGTAGTGATTGTGATGTGCATATACACTTGAGATCACACCGAAGAGTTGTGTAAAAGGTCTGTTATTATTGTAAATCTTCATATGTGAACGTGGCGTAGTATAAAGATCGTGCAGTTTTACAATAAAAAGGATAGTAGCATATTATTTACAAATAGGCGCTACGAAGCAAGACACAAGAATATTTCTTCTTGATTTGTAAATACAGTTTAGGCTAGTTTACCCATCTTCATAATAATATAGAATGAAGAAATAACATGTTGTTAAGTGCAAGTGGTTTTTTATGGAAATGAATGGTGGATAGCGTATTGTCTACTGTATTTGGATAGCTATGTTCCAATATCGTAATGTAATTTGGTACTTTAACTAAAGATGAATAGTCATTGAAGTGGAACAAATTAAAAGCGAATCAGTGTGCTTTGACACTGAGTATTGTAGGCACACGATGTTATTGCAATTTTGATACCAAATTAGCGTGAATCAACTTGACAAATGAGCGAAGCAAATCTGAATAAATTGAACAATAGTATTCACGAGTGGGAAAACTAAATCATAAAATAACTCGTAAAACTGATTAAATAGGTCACTGACAATTTTGAACTATTGCTATGCCCCATCACTAGAACTGACAAGGTGGCACAGCATAATAGTTAACCCCCACATTTGGAAGCAGCCGTTTAGTCTCCTTCAGGTTGAGTGGTATTTGGTTGCTTGAAGTAATATCTGCGACGTATCAATTTTCACTTAAATTTACTATCACCTGTGGCTCTACGTTAACATTACGCAACAAGATATAGTATCGATCCAGAGATACTAAACATAAACATAAAAGTTCCAGAGATTAACTTGCAACAAGTACTGACTAAAAACTCTGCTCGCCATTTCTGCGAGCTTAAATAGACACTTTAAAAACATCTAGAATAATTCAATTGGTTTCGTCCGTAGTTTGTCGAATTCTAACAATACTTTAACAATTAAATCCAAACAAAAATAATTATGAATTTTTCAAAACCGTCATTAGAAAACAGCTGTAAATGGAAATTTATACTGTTTTCATGACTTTAGAAAATTATGAACATGAATCATTCAGAACTGTCGAGATGTCCTCCAAATATCGTCACTCACATCAATACTTACAATTACAAACTTTAATTAATGTTTCGTACATAATACAGTCCTTGAACATATTACATAGCATTTCCATAAACAATGTTTATTTACACAAATTCATAATTAATTACATGAAAACTATGCTAAACCATTATTAATCAACTTCAGGTTTGCTATACGTAGTTCTTAAAATAACATTTCACTAAAGGTCTGGGCCTGATGGCCGTTATAAGGTGAAGCTCTATCTTCTGCTGAAGTTCTTACATTGATTAAATCAGAGACCATGAGCTTGAAGACCTCTCATCCGAAAAGTCAATATTAAATTTCTTAACGATTTAAATGTCAATGAATATTAATATAAGCGGTATTTCTGGTAGAAAAAATCTGCCAGAAAGGCCGGATACGGAATCGCAATGTGAAATGCTACCCTGCAATGGTTTCTCCCGTCGGAGATGTTGGCTACACTGGATCCAACAGATCCCGATGCTATCTGGTGAGGAGGACAATCAGAGCTCCTCGCTCGGTCACGTAGTTAATACCGGCTGAGTTGGGCGCACGTACCACGTACCCAACAGCCGGTCGCCCACGTCCCAAGTTGACCGCCAGATTCAACCCACTCCGAGAACCAACAGCGTCCCGGGTGTCAGAATCCACTCAGATACCTCTCGAGTTATTCCCCGCCACGCTGTGGTGCCAATTCAACAATGCATCGGTCCACTTATGACCCTTCACAGAGGATAACATTATAAAAGTTAGAAGTGCCCCATTCGGTATCATTATTGGTGAATACAGTGATTGGTTTATTTTTCCTATTAATTTTTATGAGCTAATTTGATTTGGTTATACGGTGGGAATTGTTTCACGACTGTACGGTTATCACGGGTGATGTTCAATTGTACTGTTTATTACATGTACGTGAATAGATTTTGGTTGTCTTTGATCAGAGACGTAGTAATCTTCATAACAGAAATAACTCATTGCAGTGTATTATGGGTTTGGAATTCAGAAAAGAAACAGCAATGTGTCTATGCACCAAAAGAACAGTGCTTGGTACAGTGTCAGCTATATTAGATGTCGTAAAATGTCAGGTGAAG
Organism: Vandiemenella viatica; assembly: GCA_031002005.1. Lineage (NCBI taxonomy): Eukaryota > Metazoa > Arthropoda > Insecta > Orthoptera > Morabidae > Vandiemenella > Vandiemenella viatica. The sequence continues at coordinate 139,357,787 of CM061919.1, forward strand.
CTTTTAAGGAAGGACGCGTTCTTGGTAGGAAAGTTAGAGTGTAGCCTTCGATAGATGATGCCGCAGAAACTTGGCCAATGGATGCGGTTGTTGAACTAAAACGATGAAAAATTTTCACCTCTGATGTGCAAACAGAAGGTTTATATTTTGCTTCGATGAAAAAAAGAGTTTGACTGGAGTCATTGCTGGGGATAGAAAAATGGAAGAGGCTACCAGAAAGCATGAGACAGTTGTGCCATCTGGGGGAGTATTTAAAAAGTAAGGGTTTAATGGGACACATTCTATGCCGTGTGATCTTGAGGAATATATTATTGAATAAATGAAGGAAGGAACATATACAGAGAAAGAACATATCCGCCACTACAAATATAACAAAGTGACAAATCTGCCGTCGTTCGCCATGCTATTGACACCGGGCATGAAATAAAATTTCAAGACACGAGGCTGCTGTGGAGAGAAGACCAGTGGTGGCCTCGACGTGTGAAAGAGGCAGCAGAAATCTTAAAGAACTCCAACAACATCAATGAAGATAGCGACCTTTTCCTCTGCGATGCTTGGCGACGGTTGCTATGTGAACATAAATATAAACAGTATCTCTGAGAAGGCTGGAGTATATCAGTCGAAAGCTTAGATAAATTATCCAATAAACGACGCGGCATAGTCCGTAAAACTATAATTCATATACAAAGACAGTCGCGAAAGTCTTAAGAATGCACAATCGTGATTGGTTCTCTTCCTAGCGGTTGTGGCTAGTTTGAAATGCCGTCTGGAGAAGACGAAAAACGTCACAAAATTCACAAGGAATTATATTTCTATATAATTTTTAACTCTCAATATCTCGAGAACTAAGTGAGATACATAAAAAAAATAATATTCTTCACTTTCGATTTGTCTCGTCGAGTCACACAAGAATCCATCATCATATTGCGGCGCCACTGTTACGAAAGAGCTGCCATGTTTCTCTAAAATGATGGTTTACTTTGATTCATAATGTACCTGTGATAATGTTTATATCGTCAACTAAGTTATTTTGTACAGAGAACATGTTAATGCTATCGCGTGGCTCAGTGGGACCCAAGATACCTGACAATCCCCTGCCTGTTCAGTACGTCACCGGACAGCGACCAATCAAAAAGCGATTGTGGGTCATGCTCCAGTCCGTCCGTCCACAGGGGTAGACCCCAGTAAATCACCACCGGCGAAGGGAAAATGGCCGTTTGTCACGCCCGCTTCCTGCGTGCGCCAACACTTGCTTGTTTTATGTCCTGCCCCGGCCATTGTGCGCGCGCTCGGTTGAATTAACCACCGCCGCAAGCCTTCGTTAGAGGTCTCCTTGCCGGGCACCGCATGCACTTTGCGCACGCTTGCTTTCTCTCTCTCTCTTTGCGCAGATTTATCTCTTGCTCAAGTCTCCGTGGAGAGCGCACAAGACAAATTCCTGTCCGCCTTTTAGAAGCGACCTTACTTTTCCTCTTTCCACACACAAACGCCCAACCCCTTCCTTTTTCGCTCTACCACACCATTTTCTACTCGAGAAAGGGGCAAAGATTTGTGAGTCTCTAGCGTTTGCCTCCCTTAGTTCCAATTCCATTGTGAACGTGGTCTCAAGCCAAAATGAAAGGAATTAGCTGCATTAAGTTCAAAGGTGACGGCACTATTTTACAGCGCAGAATGTAACACGTCACAAATACGGTGCACGTTACGAAAATACGTAATAAATATGCGGCTTTTCACACAAAACCGTTAACTTAAATTTTATTGGTCCAGGGATTATATCAAGTATTCTCTTTTCTCTCGAATTTTGTAGTTTCTTTGTCATATAAGTTGTTCAGGAGAAAACTACGAAACATTAATAGCAGATACATTAAAAAATACTTTAAAGTATAAATACAGGGTCAACATATCCTTACTAAAAAAACAGATGAGAATTTTTAAAATTCTTCGAATTTAACAATACAACATAGGATTCTACAATAATCGTGGCGTCAAAATTTGATGATGGGCTCGAAAGTAAAAGAAAGTAAAGAATAAATATTATTGATATCCTGCTTAGTTCTGGAAATATCGTATCTCAAAAGCTAGGCCGTTAGGTTGAAATTCGGATTGGGTAAGAAGAAACATTCGGCCAAAGACAAATTTGATGATGTATTCTTATGTAAATCGAAAATTCAAACGGGAAGTGAAAAGTAAAATTTTTCGATATCTTGCTTAGTTCTATAACTCAATTATCTCAAAAATGATTTTTTTCCTTATGACTTTACGCCTTGCCGACGTCGAGGTCATTATAGGCGGAAAAAAACTGGGGACAAGGAATGGGAAGGAATTCGTCCATGCCCTTTTGAAGGAATCATCCCGGCATTCGCCTGGAATGATTTGGGGAAGCCATAAAAACAAAAATCTGGCTGCCCGGACGGGGATTCAAATCGGTGCCCTCCAGAATGCAATGCCAGAGCGTTATCTACTCACGCATCACGCTCGGTCTCGAAAATGAGGTGGCTAGGTTGAAATGCTGTCTGGACCAGAAATTTTTTCACCAAAGCCACTAGGAAGTAGGCGATGGACGTGCATAATGGGCGTTTTTGTTTTCTTCCTTGGGATTGTGGTTAGGTTAAATGTGGCCTACACCAGAAGGGAAACGTCATTAAAGGCAAAAAGGAACTAATCAGTTATTAATTTTTGACAGTCGATATCTTGTGAAATAAGCGAGATAGTAAAATTTTTTATTCACTTTCGAAACCATCGTCAAATTATGATACTGCTACCATACAACTAATGACAGGAAATACGCATTCCCATGCAAAATGCATTCAATATATTGCTTATCGATATATATTATAATCTTTGTTCACCTTTACAGTTCTTATCTTCAAATGTTCCCTCCATTACTATAATTAACCAATCTGTAGGTTTCTTCCACAATCTCTTTTCCTCTCCAATCATCGCTCTGAAATCCAAAGTCTCTCTTTCACCTCATTTGAACCGGTTGTGTGGCTGTAATGTATGGTGACACTGTTCCTACTGCAAATCACTGTGTCCTTTTTTCTTTCGTGCTTCCAATTCCAGATTCGAACTAATAAATGAACCAATCTGTAGGTTTCTTCCACAAACTTTTTTCCTCACCAATCATCAATCTGAAATCCAAAGACTCTCTTTCACCTCATTTGAACCGGTTGTGTGGCAATAATGTATGGTGACACAATTCCTACTGCAAAACTTTTCTTTCGTGCTTCCAATTCCAGATTCGAATAACGCGTAAATGAAGCATAGCGTGGATTAAGGTACGTCTGAACTGAGTTAATAAATATATCAGGATAAGAATAATTAGTGTTGTGTTTTCGTAGCGAGCCGTAAATCACTTGTGACGACATTTTTACACTATCCGTGTCTTTTTTTACTCTTTTTTATGCGATCCTCATTCTCTCACATAGTCTGCTTCAGGTTAAATCTTAGATAAATACGTGAGCTTTATTCGTGGATCTTTATTTCGTAATAAATATAACGCTAAAAATCCGTTTTGTTTTCAGAGTTCCGCTTTAAATCATGCGCCACATTCTGCAGGCGACAGTGGGTTAAATCCGCGTGTGTACGTGGTGTGCGATTTTGCTGGCTCTGTTTACAGATAAAGCGGCTCGGCTAGTGAAATACGGAACATACATATTACGGGTCTTTACATCACAATGTATGGACCAAATGTGAAATTATTAATGATATTAGTACAACATTTCTTGTTGTTACGCAGCAATCACTGTTTTTTTTTATAATGGTTTAATGCAGAAATATTCATTCCGTAATTTTCATTCGATACGTTAATACGCAGTAAATTTTTGAAAGTGTATAAATTCTTTGTTAAAACTTTTCAGGAGTTCAATGGTAGTCACAACGCCAAGTAATTAATTTAAAATTCAAAGTTGGACTTCATAGCAAAACTAGTAAGGATATGAAGTAAATATAGATTGATAAAGAGTTACAGTTTTCCTTTCTCTAACAGTTCATTAATTAATAATTCAGCCAGCACTAATCAAGATAAATTCTCACTCAGAATGTATTTATAATTCACCTTAGTCAGCGAATTTTTTATTTATTCCTTAACCTCTTCAGTCCCGAGCTCATAATAAAAGTGCAAGAGAACTACTATTGTGTTATTTACTTTGTGTTAATGCTAGTTAACAGTGAATGACCATAATTTTTTTGAAACAATAATTAATTTTTTATAGATGATATATATATATATAATACCTCGGGAGTCAAGCAGGAAAATTATACACACAACTTTACTGCTTCATGTTACTTTATTTCATGGAAAATATATATGTCTTAACCTTTATTTCGACGAGCCATCTTGTACAGCTGCAGGATCCTAAGTTTCGAATCAGGGCTGCCAAAAGCAGAAGATCGAACATATGAGCTGTGAGAAGCACGATGTACGTATATTGCAGATGATACGATAGGCCAGAAAAGGTTCAGCTGTGCAGTGGCCCGAGAAAAAAATAATTCCTGGAGGTATCATATATGATACCTCAGGACTGAAGAGGTTAAGCAAGGGAAATTATTGTTCCTTTGCTATTCTAGAAGAATTAACTAAGAACTGCATTATAATGTAAGGAATTCGGCAATCGTCGCCAGCACTCACAGCATCCCAACGATGTCGATCTGCTTCATTTACCTCTGTACTGCTAGTAAATCAACTTTTCCCTTCTCATTAAATTCATTCAGCCAGAAGATTTTGCTGAATTGATTAGTCTGTTATTTGAGAGAGAATCTGAATTTGTCATCAAGGCAATCGGTGAATGTTAACTCTTAGATGAAATAAATATTTCCTGAGAACCTGGTCAAGAATGCAACAAATGCTGATGAAGATGCTCGCAAGCAAATGATTTGTTCTACTAGCTACAGGAAAAACATAAAACTCATAAAAATACTCTGTATCGACAATTTTAACAATTATTAACTTACATTTACTCTCAGTGATTAAATGTCAGATTGTGGTCTTATGGTCACTATTATGTGGCAAAATGAGTATGATGCTGTATAATTATTCTTGTTAAAAATGATCATTTTAATAGATATTTCATAAAATAGAATGATGCATATTTATACCAGGGATACAAATGTAAAATTCTTAACTTAACAATATCGAAAGGTAATTTTATTTTTTTAAATGTATCTAATTAATTAATTGGTATTCTTTCCCTCATTACAGACAAATATTTTAGCATTTTCACAGACATGATATTTAAAAGGATAAAAGGTAATAAGAAACAGTGAACTAATTATTTAGAACGATAGGCAGTATCCATTTACACCTACTTTTATTTGTTGTTGGTAATAAAACCGTTCTACCTCGAATAAAAGCGATGGGAATTCCTCAAATTCATTGCAGGATTTTTTTTCAGTATCTAAGTGTCTACTGCCTAGTGGTGCTTACATTTGCGGGGTTGTGTAATATTTTACAAACATTTCGGGACATTTGTGTTTCCATGTGGCTGCATTCCTCGCAGAATGGACGACCAATCAAATTACTGGATGACCATTTCTATAAGGAGGCTTCTACAATATTTAGCAGTACAAAAATGAAACGAAAAAATTAATTAATTTATTTGGCAAATGGATCGGATTTGAAAACTATAGACCCTTAATCATTTGATGCATTATTTAACTGCTCGTTTGCCATCCGATTTTGTCTTGTTCACTATAGTGTCGATAAAATGTAATCACAGTCTGAAGACTTCTGGAGAGAAAATACCTCAGGCCACTTCGCGAGTGACAAATACACAGTAAAAGCTTTTTGAATGATGAAGTAACGCTTTTATTTTTATTGGATACAAATAACAGGTCGCAGTCTTTTTAGCAGTGCCATTTATTCTGCAATCCATTAATGGAGACCAGAGTTGAATACATTTTTCATGTCTCTTTTTTTAAAATACTCCGTTCGCAAACAAACATCCATTATGCTCACCCATTTTCGCTCAGAAATGACTTAGAAATGATTTAGTTCATACTTCCGTGTATAAAAACTGCACTAAAATATCTTGAAATTATTGTTAATGGATAGTTATTAGAATCTATACACTGTACCGACTTCAACAACTGGGTTTATGTGATTATAGCAGCAGTTGATTTTGTATCACTCCGCGCATCTTGTAATTGGTATTTATTATTCGAATGGTAAATTCAAGTAACCTACAAAGAGGCGGAGAGAAAGGGGTATCTGAATAACTTGAATAGTATTAGAGATTCTAATATGCTGATTCGATTTGCACTTTAAGAAGGAGAACAGCAAAACTCAATGGAAAATGTTGTGACCTTTGTGTCCCAAAAGTGGTCTGAGTGGGCTAAGAAGAAACAGTAATTAAGTTGACAAACAAACTTCGGTCACTTAATTGTTTGACACAAGTAACTAAGAGGCAATCATACTCATGTTTGAACAAAGCTAAAGTCAATGTTTAACTGCTCCTCCAAAAAAAAAGGCAGGAAGTGCGTCAAATTCAGATGGACTGATTCTGGGTATAATTGTTAGTTGGTGAAGGGACAGTGGCCAATACGCCATCGGAGATCTGGTAGTTTAGCAGTTAAGGTGCTTGCTCTGAAAATTTGCACTGAGGCCACAAATTTGCATGGACTTTGCTTGTTCAAATAACTTACGCAAGGAAGCTCCATGGTTAAGAATCCAACTTAAACCGTTAGTCCAAGAATGTGGAATGCGCGGCAAATCGAAGCTCAATCACAACCGTAATACCATACCTGCTTACTTTAGTGCATCTTCACTCGGCCAAATTTCCTTCTGAGAGTGTTTCAAGACATACACTTGCTTGCAGTGGTTCAGAGAGACATTATGTCTCATCCCGAACAGGTGGATACATATAGCGGATAAGGAAATCATGAAATTTAAGGTGAAAACAAGTTATGCTTATGGATTTTTACAAACCTGGATTGAAATGATAGATATTATTATTAGATTTGCAACACACTTTAGTGTTTAGATAAAGAGTAGAAGACAAACACGATTAGAGCTCTGATGCCTATCTGTTTTAGACAATGCTGAATTATCATTTCTTTCTCTGATCGTCAAGCACGTAGACTCATAAGATATACCACGTCAACTGTTAGCGCGTTTGCAACGAATTGCTAGGGACGACGGTTCGAGTCCTGCGTCGGGCATGAGATTAATTAAATTTTCTGTCCGTTCCGTACTGTCTGTGCTATCGTGAAGAAAAACAGTTTAGAAATAATACACGTAGAATGGGAATGATGTAGACTTAAAGAATCAATGTAGGCTTATAGATTTCTTATTAAACAATGTGTACCGAGTAAAAAAGCCGAAAGCTAAATTTAAAAATTATTTCTATAAGATATACCGTAGATTTTAAGCTAGACCTTAAGATTTCAAACTGTGAAAAAAATTGGTTCTGTGGTTTTTTCGTGATGGTTGGACAACGGGGCAGACAAACATAATTCGTTTACGTGTACAATATCGATTTTGATTTGTATTATGTAATTAAACTGTTTAGATGGTGCAGTCACAACAAGAAACGCACTGATGAAGGTCGCTTTTCAGTGACCCAGTTTAACACATTGACTGCCACGTGAGCCAATGTTGGCTCACAGTTGCATGGGTTATGACGCCACGTGAGCCATATTTGGTTCACGTATACATTGTGCAGTGAGCCGCGTGAGCCATAACTGGCTCACATGCAGAGTTGTGTTTAGAGGCCTCGTGAGTCTCATGGGGCTCTCAGATAATGCTTTTCAACTATGGGTTTAAAAGTGGTGGCTCCACTGAACACTCTGATGTTCTTAGCAATCAATATTTTTGCATTTGGTAGCCCAGAGATCAACTTTCGACGACTCAGCTGTAGTACTGTTTTGTTTTGCTGATTGCTCGTGTATGCTATTTGAGGTTACGTTTGTGTATTTGGTTAGTTTCCTAGTTTATTGTTATGGCCAAAAGAAGACAAACTTTTGAAGAACTTGAACAGCTAGTGAATGGGGCAATGCAAGATAGCTTATCAATTTATCAATTTTATATGTAGCTAATATAAGCAAATAAACTAAGAGTTTGAATCATTTCTTGAAAAACGATTTTTTTTATACCTATTGTGTTTTAAATGATGTGAGCCACATGTGACTCACGTGGCGACAGATCTTAATTGTGTTAAAATGTAGTTGTTGGGCCACGTGAGCCATATATGGCTCACACCTGTTATCAATCCAGATCAGTCATAACTTGATATTTTATGAAGTAACTTAGTTCTATATGATCAAAAGAAGACATCTGATGCAAAAAAATCAATTTGGCCTCACAAGTAATATTCGTGATTTCAATGTGGCATAGCAATACATAGTCCAAGTTTCATCATGGCAGTCAATGTGTTGAAGGTATTGCTTCGCGAGTCAGCATACTGTGCATACAGTGAGCAGTGAATGGTTGTACGCAACTCGGGTTGCCCTGTCGTCACCCAGAAAGAGAGATCCACCAACCGAAAGCTACAAGTGTGTCTGGGCCCGCCGTGCGGATCGATTCGTGAAGCAAACAGGCTGGGGAAGCCTGGTCTTCTGCACCTTGGCTCGCTTAATCGCGCGGTGCTGAGGGAAGGGGGCTCTCCTTCCGGAAGCCGTAAATTCTGCCGCAGGCGTGGCGGGGTACCTTGCTCCGTATACACGCAATTAATATCACGTAAACGAAAACTCCTCACGGTAATTTGCGTCCATTATGGATACATCTTTTTTTAAGTAAGCACCGGGCTTCACTCGCGAGCGTGATTAAGGACAATTACGCCGTAGATAGGAGGTCTCCAGAGACGATATATATGTCCTCTTTTTGCCTTGAAAGTCTCTTCCGTATTTCGTCTCTCTGCGTGAGATAGTAAAGTCAACCCAGTTTCTACGAATGAAAAACACCGAGCAGAAACTTAATCCAGTGTAATGTTCGCCTAACAACTCTGCCTGTATTAAAAAGAAGTTGTAATTTAACAATCACGTGACTAGTTTCACGTTGTATAACTTACAAGCATTATGATTCAATGATAATTTATTGTTTGCTACGGCGAGCGGATAACGTTGACGTCGACTATGATAAAAACACAATGAATATCTCAAGAAAATACATTAAGTTGAACAGACAATAATATCCACAGAACACACTAATATTTATGTAAAATACTGATGTAACTGTCAAGAAGCTAAGCAATATCTCCTGTAATTACAACTACCTTGGTAATAAGTAAATTACCAGCCGATTAGTACGTTTGCTGCCGAAGTTATAATTTAAAATCCTTAGTATGTGAACATTAAACAGAGAGTATTTTTAGAAACATAAATCGAATTGTTTACCGAGCGTGGTGATGTAACGGTTAGCGTTCTGGCCTCGCATTCGGGAGGACGGCGGTTCGAATCCCCATCCGGGCATCAAGATTTGGGTTTCCCATGGTTTCCCAAATCACTACGGGCAAATTCCGGGATGCTTCCTTCAAAAGGCCATGGCCAAATTCCTTCCCATTCCTTGCCCCCCATCCTTTCCCGTCTCTAATGACCTCGAATTGTTATAACGCAATAAAAATGAAGTCTCTGGCAGTAAGCCATTGTTTCTGAGATTTCAAATCATATATATTATTTCTATAAGGTATTTTTTCGTCACAAGCCTATATCTTCCTTCATACTTAACCAAAATCAGTGAATGAGGTGTCATTTTAAAGGGTATGGTCTCTACTTTGATCACATTATATTTTAAGAAAGAAAGTTTTAGGAATTCGACCCTTAAAGGGCGAAAATGTCAGTATTTCTAAAATGCTGTTTTCTGTGTTACGAGTCATTTATCTCCCTGGATACCAATCTGAAATCGTATAAGGAAGTATCATTTTAAAGATTAAGATCTCCGCTTTAGTGACATTATATATTAAGTCAGAAACTTTTCAGAATTTGACCCTTAAAGGGAAAAGGATCAATATTTATGCAATTCGCTTTTGTGTCACGAACGATTTATCTCCCTTAATATCTAACCGATATAGATAAATGAGATATCATATAAAAGACTTAAGTCTCCGCCGTGGTAACATTATATTTTAAGAAATGATTTTTTCGTAATTCGACCCTTAAAGGGCAAAAATGTTAATTTTTCTAAAATACGTTTTTTGTATCTCGAGCCATTTATCTCCCTGGATATCTAACCAAAATCGATAAATGTAGTAGGATTGTAAGGAGTAATGTCTCAGCTTTGTGAAATCATATTTTAGGAAAGAATGTTTTTGGAATTCAGCCCTTAAAGGGAAAAAGTATAAATTTTTCTATAACGCATTTTTGTGTCACGAGCGGTTTACCTGCCTTAATATCTAACCGATATAGATAAATGAGGTATCATACTAAAGAATAAGGTCTCCCCCATGGTAACATTATATTTTAAGAAAGGAGTTTTTCGTAATTCTACCCTTAAAGGGCAAAAATGTTAATTTTTCTAAAATGCGTTTTTTGTATCTCGAGTCATTTATCTCCAAGGATATCTAACCAAAATCGATAAATGAAGTAGGATTGTAAGGAGTAATGTCTCAGCTTTGTGAAATCATATTTTAAGAATGAATGTTTGTGGAATTCAACCATAAAGGGAAAAAGTATAAATTTTTCTATAACGCATTTTTGTGTCACGAGCGATTTATCTCCCTTAATATCTAACCGATATAGATAAATGTGGTATCATATTAAAGAATAAGGTCTCCGCCATGGTAACATTATATTTTAAGAAAGGAGGTTTTCGTAATTCGACCCTTAAAGGGCAAAAATATCAATATTTCTAAAATACGTTTTATGTCTTTCCAGCCTTTTATCTCCCTGGATTTCTAACCAAAATCGATAAATGAAGTAGAAGTATGAAGAGTAATGATTCAGCTTTGACGACATAATATTCAACCTAACTTTTCATCGCATTTTTTTTTCGCGAAATTTTCGCACGGGTCTTCTAGTATTTCCTTAAACCTAGAAGACGGAAAATAGTGATAAACATATATTACCAAGAAAAATTAACTTACTGTGTTCGTTATTACTAATTGATAGAGAAAAATTGGTGTCAGAAATCTCACTGCTAGTAATATCTCGAAGAAATATGTTAGTGCCAAATTAAAGTATCATTCACGACTTAATTTTGTTGCGGGAAAAGCGGAAGAAGTTGGAAAATCATTTACATAATCTATTACTTCAAGACTAATGTGTTGGAAAATGTATCGAATGATTTAATTTATAACTATAGTTGTTTCCCAAATGGTAATGCAATAATGCTGTGTGGCCCTAATGACCAGGCTGTAAATTCCGCCCATGTCGTAGCCACCTTTACCCAACCCAGAAATCCTACCGGTTACGGGGGACCGGCAGTTTAACGCGGAATCCGAACCACGGAAGCGTTCTGGCGTACTGCACATTACTCAGCAAGCTATGCCAGAGGTGAAGGTCGGTTTAAGTGCCTGTAAGAATCCCCGCCGAGACAGGGACTCGAACCGTGGACCTCTTTTATCTCAAGTTAACCACCTTAACCACTAAGCCACTGACCGCTATCCAAAATGATAAAAAACAGTTGTAATAACTGAAATGGACTAACGGACCTAGGAGACTATAAAAATAAGAGCACATTTTATTAACTCCATTATTAATTCTATTTATTTGTTGCTACAATAGGAGGTTTATTTCAGAAACTTTCAGGCCAAGGAGCTACATTATATTCCGGGGTGGAGGCTTGAAGACTCTTACGCACATGCAGGAGTCCTTTCTCGTAAGCTGAAATCGTCAGTAGGTATCAGTGAGCTGGTTATTGGGCGCATATAGCAAATCCACATGGAATTATTCGAAGCTGTACAACAGAAAAGCGCTAGTTCACAAGGATCCTTTCTTATGTCGCATATCTTCTTTCTGTTCTTAATTGCTCAAGGCAGAGTTCCGCTGGAAGGACACATGTTTGACTAACAGATGAACGAGTTCAACAAGTTGTATATTTTTTGAAGGTTTCAGGTTTTCTGGTGAAGGTTACAAATTTTTTGAAAGCTTCCTGAAGGACCGATTTTGAATCCAGATTTAGGTTTTCCACGATTCCCCGATGGTGTCTACGAAGTATAAAGCCCGAAACCAGAAAATAAAGTGAAAAATTCTAATACGACTAAATTAAAAGGAGAAAGTTTCTATTAGAAGAAGACAGATAATTTACAAGTCATGTAATCGTTGCACGAACACATCAGTGACTAAATTCCCCCCTCTCCCGTTCCCCTCCCTCAAATGTCAGCGATTTCACAACATTCAGTGATAGGTGGCTCTTATCAGGAATTACGTTTATATTTTCGAAGTTACCATGACTCATCTTAAACGTGATGAAGTAAATGATAAAAATCATATTTTAAAAATTCCATTGTGCTGATGATTGATGGTCAACATTCGGGCTTGATGTACCAGAGGACACTGTTTCGATCCCCAGAACGCCCATTTATATTTCGATATTACATCGTTTCTCTAAACCTCTTCAGGCAAATTCAGGGAAAGCTTCATTCATCACTATTTTAGTAAGATTTTCAAATTCTGGAATAGGTTTACTTAAAGTAACATTTGAATTTGATACTGTAAAATTTTCCTATTCGCCCAAAGAATAGGTTGTGAATTATACCTACAAATCGAATCTCATGTAAAAGTAAAGGATTAAATTCGTTTGGTCTTACAACTTAGTGGCCTAGTCGTGTTATGTCTCTGTCCTGGATGGGTCTAGAGTTTAACGTGGAATTCGAAACACGGAGCTCCATAACGTAAATCATATACACCAAATGTAGCCCGTAATAACACCTAACCTGTTGTGTAACCGGTAACACTCGGCTCCGGCATTCGGGAATAGATGGTTTCAATACCCCCTCTAGAGATCGTAAATTCGGCTTTCCATGGTTTTCCAAAATCAATCCAGGCAAATACAAGGATAGTTCCATCAAAAGGCTTTGGCCGAATTTCTTTTCGTTTCGTATTTCCAGCCTTGTTCCATCTCAATTGACATCGATATTAACAAAGCGTAAAGCCACAGCTGCAGACAGATTCGAAACAGGAAGCCTGTATCTGCAAAGCAACTCAGCTAGAAGCACTCGACGTATACAAGGGTATATTTCAGCAGTTTGGTTTATGACTTTATCGAAGTTAACAACAGCATTCTGAAATTCATCAGAGATGTTATAATTGCTGTTATTGTGTCACTCTACTGATTTTAATGGAATATTTGGTAGGCTATGTTCCTATTCTGAGATAAATTAGCTTCTCAACATAGTCAAAGTAACCCACTTCACATGATCTAACTTCCTTGCTCCTATAAAGTATTTACTTCAGACTGTTAAATCCACAAAGAAATTAATCTGTATATATCCCACATATCTGAATATTAAATCCACCAGACTTTCTGGCTGACTCTCTCATAAATTGATTTTCTTACCCATTCCCTTCTAAAAATGTCCTTTCGTAACTTTACCTGTTAATTTCAATTTCAACATTCTGCTTCCATTGTTTTTAATTTTCCTAAACTTTAAGATTCGCTCCCATAAAACACTGTGCATCTTATCGTTTTAGGACATTTTACTGAAACATATGTCAATGTTTGCTTTTTTTATTGCTTATGGCTTTACGCCTCGTCGACATCAAGGTCATTGGAGGCGGGAAAGAACTGGGGGCTAGCAACGGGAAGGAATTCGGACACAGCCTTTTGGAAGAAGGCTCTCGCCATTCGCCTGGAGTGATTTCAGGAAACTTTGGAAAACCGAAATCTGGATGGTTTGATTGGAATTCGATCCCGAGTCCTCTTGAAAATTCCGAGCGTTACCACTCACCCGCCTGAAATCCCATTCCTATATTTGTTATTGCTTACACTTCTACACTTAAGATTTTTCTCTTGCTTTTGTTTTTATTTAGTTCAAATTCTTCTCTAAGTATTTTGTGGCTATTTCTCAGTATACTCATTCATGTCTGTTCACAAATGAATGCTGTCAGCAAATCGCGGTATACTGATTCATGCTTCTATAATTGTTATGCCACAGTTATTAATTTAGCTGCTATTCCCCACTCTGTAAGAATCCAGTATTAGTGTGAATAGACTACAACCTTGCATATGACCTTTTTTACACTGTTGTTTCTCTCTTATCATTCTCTCCCAAAAAAATATTTCGTGAATGCGAAGCAATTGGAAGTATTTTCTATTTCAGTTTTGTATGATACCTTATGTAAAAGACATGTACACTTAAATTAAACTAGTAAGTAGATTCCCGTTGAAGTTAATTTTGGTAAGAACTATTTTATTATGACAATGCTAGTTCAACTTTCAAATTTTTGTGTGATTGCTTGTTCTCCTCTTCCGTTTTTCTGTTTGTAAAATGTTTATTTTTGTGACATTAAAATAGGAGACGATTTAAGAGTTCGCTTAGAGTATTGCAGAAAACTAATTAAGAACGAAATAGTTCGATATATTAGCACCTCAGTTATGGAGGGCGTGGGTGCGAATGCTCGTCCGGCCATCCAGACATCCAGATTTGCAGTATTCATTGTTTCCCCAAATGCCGGGATTGTTTCCTCCAAAGGTCATGGCCGAATTCCTTCGGTTCTTTGCTCACAGTCCCTTTCTCCCTATAATGTCCTCCATACGATGAAGCGTAAGCCTGAAGCCCAGCTCAGCAGCTCAATTAAAATACATACCACTGCGTCTTCAAGTCCAAAAAACAATTGGCAATCATTGTGGACTGCTGACAGAAGTGAAAACTTAAAACTATGACTATCATAAGCGCAACACGTCATACTTCCAGCTACATATATACTAAATTATAATAAATCTGTATGGTCGTAATGGCCTGGTGAAAGGGTTTATTTTGCATACACATTCCGCCCTTGTCTTTTGCCGCCTTAACCAAACCCGCTAGTGATACCAGCTACAGGGAATCTACAGTTTAAAGTAGAATCCGAACTACAGAACATTCCAACGTAGCTCGCATAGTCAAATACTACTCCTAAAAATTCCTGATCACCACGGGAGCTGAACCCGTGAGCGGAGAGAGAAACTTTCGGAAGTTAGTGCCTTCACCGGTGAGTTGACAAAAGCACCTCGTTTTGAAGTGACCGTGTGCTAGGTACTATCAAAATAGGATAAAAACTTTGGGTTTGTTGAAAAACGTTGACAGAAATTAAGGAGAGCGAGAAAGGAGGAGAGGATTTCGGTTTTTGTAAATCAAACTTAAACAGTGTTTTTATATTTTTTTAAAGTATACGTATGCAATATTCCATCAAAATGGGATAAAAACTATGTTTTTGTATGAAGAACATTGACCAAAAAAAAAAAACATTCATTTTTATGTATTAGCGACAAGTAATAATCTATACTTTCACTGCTGTCCAAGAGCAACACGTCAAACTAATACCTACAGTTACAGTTATAGTATTACAGTATGTTGGTGACGCGAAATCAAAAGATTTTACGCATCCAAAAAGCATCCAACGTGGATATCATACGCGAAACACGTCATAGTTGCGAACTTATAGATTTACCCTCATACAAATAACGCCCAACGCGCCTGTAAAAGTTTTCACTTCAATAATTCCGTGTGGTTATAATGACGCGGTGACAGGGTTTCTATTTGCTGCGCATACCACCCCTGTCCTTGCCACCTCAACCTAACCTGGTAGCGCTACAAGGTACAGGGGACGTACAGTTTATCGTTGAATCTGAACCACGAAAGTGTTCCAGTGTATTTCACATTACATAGCAAGTTGTGATAGAGGTGAAGGTCGGATTAATATGAAAATCCACGCCGGAACAGGGATTCGAACCAGGGACCTTTAGATCCAAAATCAGACACCTTAACCACTGAGACCGAAACAGATGTACTCTTAACATTAGCGAACTTGTAGGATTTTACCCACCCAAAAATCACCCAACTCACCTAAATACGTTTTCACTTCAAAAACTAAAATTCTAACTTAGTCCACAACTCGAAGATTGGTCGAATCTTCTGGAAGGAGATTTACCAAGCTATTGTGTCAGAGGCAGGAGACCAATTCCTTTTCTCAGGGGCCTATAGT
>CM061919.1:139374842-139437225 GCA_031002005.1 Vandiemenella viatica
ATTTTTTGATGTCTTGAAATGTGTTATTCCGGTTTGTTTTACGTGGGCGTATAATATGCGTCAGTTAACACAAAATATTTTAGTTGACAATAATTAACCAAAACAATTAACCAAAGAGACAAGACTGGTGAGAAATAAATGACTCTCGGGTTTTCTGCCGGTTAATATATTTATTTGGATCTTTTAACGACGTTTCGGCAACTGCCATCGTTGCCTTCATCAGGTTAAATAACACTTGCAAGGACAAGATACGACTGACACTCGCGAGCCAGTCCTGGCTCCTATTTATAACCTGTTGTCAAGGGAAGCTTCACGCTGCTCTTTGATTGGTCGGCGGTGCACACGGCCATAGACGGGGTCAAACCGGTTTAGTTGCATCTCTGCATCTCGTGGCTGCATCCCGTAGCTCAGCAACTGGATGGCATTTAGTAGATCCATGGCAGTATCTTGAGTGGTCACCCATCCAAGTAAAAACCACGCATAACGTTGCTTTAACAGTTGGCATATGCGGTCACCCATCCAAGTGCTCTCCACACTCAACGTTGCTTAACCAGCGGCATCACACAGGGGCTCTGGAACTGACCAATCACGAACGACTTATCTCCCATTGGTCGACGTGTCATGACGGCGTCTGCTCGGAAGGTTGTGTCTAACACATTGCTGTTTTAGGTCTTTTACGACTGGCTCCCAAGCCTCACTCAGGAACAGACCACCATCTCTGTTAATGCTGTTGTCACTTAATCGAATCTCCAGCGCTTCTCTGATCACTGAGTCCCAGAAATACGATATCTTAGCCAGAACTTCAGTGTTGTCGAAGTTGATGCTGTGAAAATTGCTCATTGCGGCGTTCCTCGATAGTTCTTATAGTTTGTCCGATATATACTTTGCCGCATTCACAAGGGATCGAATAAACTCCCGGAACTCGAAGCCCAAGGTCGTCTTTCACCGTGCGTAACATATCACGTATCTTCATAGGTGGACTGAAGATACTCCTTACGCCATATCGTGCTAAGATTCTTCCGATTTTTCCAGAAGTATTCCCGGCATAAGGCAACACAGCGACGGTTTTTGGAGACTCTTGTTCAGGTGTTAGTTTCGGTTTCTGGGGGAGAAAGGCCTGTTTAATATGTTCTTCAGAATAACCATTCTGTCTGAAAACTTGGCGTAGGTGCCTTAGTTCTTCACGTAGGCTATCACTGTCCGAAATGGCTCGCGCACGGTGGACCAGTGTTGTCAAAACAGTTTTTCGCTGAGCTGGGTGATGAAAACTGGTAGCCCCCAAATACAGATCTGTGTGCGTGGGTTTCCTGTAAACGCAATGCGCCAAAGTACCATCTGGTTTACGTTTAATTAGTACGTCCAGGAATGGCAGCATGCCATCTTTCTCAATCTCCATAGTAAAACATATGTTAGGATGGATTGAGTTCAGGTGTTGTAAGAATTCTTCGAGCGCTGCAAAGCCGTGTGGCCAAATTATAAATGTGTCATCCACGTATCGAAAGAAGCATTTTGGTTTTAATGGAGCAGTGTCCAGAGCCCTTTGCTCAAAATCCTCCATATATAAATCAGCTACAACAGGAGAAATTGGCGAGCCCATAGCCACACCATCAGTTTGCTCATAGTATCGTCCACCGTACATGAAATATGTAGAAGTGAGCACATGTTGGAATAGGTCTACAATTCCTTGGTCAAAATGTCGTCGTATTAGTTCTAAAGTCTCCTTGACAGGCACTCGTGTGAACAGAGACACGACATCAAAGCTCACCATGAGGTCTGAATCAGACACGGTTAGACCCTGAATCATCTGTATGAACTGGGCAGAATTCGAAACATGATGTATGCAATGACCTACCTGTGGACTCAATAGGCGTGTGAGATATTTCGCCAGTTGATATGTTGGAGCACCGATTGCACTGACGATAGGTCGTAATGGCACGTTCTCCTTGTGGACTTTGGTAGGCCATATAACCTCGGCGGCCTGGCTGCACGAGGTCGTAGATTCTTGATGGTATCCTCAGGCAAACCAGATTTCTTGAGAAGGGCTTTAGTTTTGGTAACCACTTTAGATGTAGGATCGGCTTCAATCGACTTGTAAGCAGCGTCATGTAATAAGCTCTTTATTTTAGAATCATATTCTTCCGTTGATAGAAGAACTGTCGCATTTCCCTTGTCAGCATGAATAACTACAATGTCATCATTACTACGTAACTCACGTAATGCTTGTCGCTCGAGCCTCGTGATGTTGGGCTTAGGTGGTTTCGCCATCTTCAAAACACGACAAGTTTCGCGACGTATTTCTTCCGCTGCATCTGCTGGAAGCGTACGTACAGCTTTTTCCACTGCACAGACCATGTCCTTCGTGGGTACAGACTTCGGTGCCAAGGCGTAATTCAAGCCCCTCGCCAGTACTGAAACCGTGGCGTCATCAATTTCAACTCCAGAGAGATTAATTACTGTGCGGTTTGCTGTGTACTGGATGTTGTCTTTCCGCTCTCCATGAAGGCGATTATATTTGGAGATATGTCTAGTTGTGGTTTCCTCTCGTTCCATGCTCTCTTGAAGAGAGGTAACTGCGTCGACCCAGTCCCATGACAAAGCAGACAATCTAGATGAGAGATGTAGGTGCATAGAAATTAAGAGCCGCGCATTTTTGTCAAGCTCATAACGAATATAGCGAATCCGCTCTCGCAAAAGCGCCATGCCAGTACGATGTAAGATTCTTTTAGCACTTCTGCTGTTAATGTGGTGCGTAACTCTAACGAATTGAGGCAACACATCATTGTCCCTGCAGCGCAATAGAAAGACCAGAGTGCTGATAAGTCTGGCCTTCTTTTTGCGCAGTTTCTCAAATTGTTTGATATGATGTACAAATTCCTCCCCGTGAGCATCAAGTCATCTAAGCTCCTTGCGGTATGATTCATTGAGAGAGAGCTCCAAATATTTCCTGATTCCCTCGGAAATAGAGCACAGGTGTCGTGGTTGCAACCAACAGGCTGCCAACTTTTTTACCGAGAAGTTTCCTATTCTACTCTCATCTAACGGCGCGCTGAATCGTATAAAGGAGCCGATACACAAGTAAAAACATGTACACTGATGATCTCTGATGCTCCAGTGTTGTTCCTTCTGTGCAGACAGTCTGCTACCGAGTGACTGTACGCAGTCGTAACGAAGTCTGGTGCCCTCTACGTGGTAACTCGCGTGGTCCGAGCTGTCAGCGGACTGCCCACGCAACAGGCAGTATCGTCGCCCTGTATTGGCTGTTTCCTTGTGGTTGTGGCTCGTTAGGGCCAACTGGGCAGCTGCTAACAAGCATCCACCCGCCCGTAACGACGAGATGGCGTCCATCCCTTACGGCCTCGCTCCGCGCTCACACAAACTCCTCTCATGTTCATTCCAGGATATGTTTACGGAATCACACAAGAATCCAGCCTTCAATTACGTTCGAATGTAAGGGTGTCTCCCAAAGATTTAACAAATTTTGAAAAAAAAAAAAACATTTTTCTGTGCACTATGAATGAGTGACTTTACAATCTAAAGAAGTTAACATAAATATATAGCTATTTTAATACTCTCATAAGGGACAGACATGAAGTAATTTTTGTTCCGATTACTCGTAAGTTGTTCAATATACAACTTATAGTTTCTTCAAAATTAGAAATTCTTGTGTGAAAAAAAAAAAAAAAAAATTATGAGAGTAGATTTGTTCTTCCAAATGATCCAAAAATCTGTGAAGAAAACATTTAACAGTTCTTGTATGAGTTAATATAAAGTTAGGATACTCATACTAAACAGTTGGCGTCAATTCCAGTTGTCCTTGTTTCGATGTCTTGTTAGTAGTTTTATTATGTATGTTTTTGAAGTTAGATGTGCGAGTATATATTTGACTAGTTTTTTAATATCGTTAAGTTGGTGCGAAAAGTGCGCCTAAAAGAGAGTGTGAGTATCTTTGGAGAATGAGTAGTAAAATGTAGGAGAGAGAGAGATAGCAAGAAAAAATATGACCAGCGCGGAAAATTTTTGGTAAGCTGCCGGTGTTTTATTAATTACATAACGATACGGCGAGGAACGATATACCTGAATATACAGGGTAATTAAAAAAAACGAGGACAAAATGACATGGTAGACCTGTCATACAATAAGGATCAAAAATCGCATAGGAACAGAGGGTCGCAAACGCCTGTATACTGGATTGGTCGCGGTGGACCAATCGCATGGCCACCACGATCACCAGACCTGTCTCCCTTGGATTTTTCTTGTTAGGATCTTTAAAAGGACTTTTGTGTGAAACACCTGTTGAAATGCCGGAAGACTTGGTAGGAAGAATCGTTGCCGCAGCTGGATGTGTTCAAGATACACCTGGTATCTTTGAGAAGGTGCGCCGTTCCATGCAACGGAGATGCCGGGCTTGTCTCGATGCATCTGGCAAAAACTTTGAGCATCTGTTGTAGGCCCAACATTTGGCTTGCATTAGTCGCATGTGAGTGAGTAATTATCAATAAAATGATCTGTAATGGTTTTGTTTCTTCTCTTTGTGTCAGTATTATTTTAGATGCCCTGTAGCGGCTCTGGATCGCAGTTGCGACCCTCTGTTCCTATGCGATTTTTAATTCTTATTATATGACTGATCTACCATGTCATTTTGTCCACGTTATTTTGAATCACCCTGTACATCGGTCAGGTGTTGTAAACAGTGAAATGACATATCAGTTAAACTGTGGAGGTATATTTTGATACAGTGAACGTTAAATACCATTGGCGTATTCCGTATTGTCTGTAAGTGTATAATATCTGAGAGTGTATAATACATTACAGCGATATTTAATAGTTTGTGAATATACGGGAAGTAAATGTATAAGTAGGAAGTTACCTTTTTATTTCAGTGCCGACTTCCAATTCAACGTATCCAGGTTTTAGCTCCTCAAGTCCACTTGCAGGTGGAGTGGAGCCATTTAGAAGAATTGAAGGTCAGTATATATGCATAACAAGGATAACGACCGACCAAATGAATCTTACAAAACGCAATACAGATTTTTTAGTCTTACAGTTAAATTGGGTTTGGCACTAAATGTACGCACTTTTTCTTATCATGAACATCAAATAAATAGTGCATACCATATTAATTACTGTAATTTTCCTAATGTTTAGCTTCTTTAACCACACTTAATAACTTTTTTGCTTACATTATGTAGGTGTGTAGTTTATCAGTCTGGTTTAAAGATTCACACAGAGAGTAGTGGGTGAGCGGTAATGCTGTAGCCTCACATTGGGGAGGACGTGGGTCTGAATCCCCGTCCGGGCATCCAGATTGGGTATCCCATGGTTTCTATAAATCACTCCAGACGAATGCCAGGATGCCTCCTTCAAAATGCCATGGCCGAATTCCTTCCAGTTCCTCGCCCCCAGTCCTTTACCTCCTGTAATAACCTCGACGTTAACAAGGCATAAAGCCATAAGTAAAATATATATGTATGGGTTGTAAAGACGCACAATTCACATTATCCAAACATTCCCTTGAACGTAATATATAAACTGTACAATTTAAGCAGTGTTTAAGTTTGTCCATGTTTCAAGCATTGAATTTACAATTGGATTCAAACTTGCTGCTGATTTACATCCAGCAAATATATTTCGTTGTTAATCATCTTACTTATGAAATTTCTTCTCATGCCAGTCCCTGAATTGTTTTGATGCTGTACTTCATTGCCTCCTATTGTGAGCTATTCTCTTGATCTCAGAACACCAATAATTTTTTTTTCTTTGTTGTTATCAGTCTCTCGACAGACTTGATGCAATCTTCCATGTTTTCATCCCTTGTTTTAACTTCTGCAACTCAACATACCCCTTACACCCGATATCCTCAATTATCTGCTTCGAATATTCTAATCTCTGTCTTCCTCTTCAATTCTTATCATCGACTGTTTCCTCCACCAACAAATTAATCAATCCCTCGTCTATTAAAATATTATCCACAAGCCTACCTCTTCTTTCTGTAAGATTCTTCCACAAACCTCTTTCCTCACCCATCATTTCCAAAACTAGTTCATGTGTCCACTCTGTTTTCAGCATCCTTCTATAGCACCACATTTCAACTTTCCTTCTTTCTGGTATCCCTGAAGTCCATGTTTCGCTACCATAAAGTGCGGTGCTCCGCACATAGAGTTTTAAGAAGTCCTTGATCAATCTTTCAAACTAAATTTTTTCTCTTTTTCAAGAAGGATCTTTCCATTGCGTTACTCTAATATAATATCGTTCATACTTTGGCCACCAGTTATAATTTTACTTATCTTGCTTCAGTATTTTCTTCATTCAGTAACTTCTCAAGATCGTTGATTTGTTCCGCTAACCGAACAATGTAATCAGCAAACCGTAACATAAAGATTTTTTTTTTCATCTTCAGCATTTACGGCACATTCAAATTTTTCTTCTATTTCCCTTGTTGTTGCCTCTAAATAAAATTGAAATTCAAGTTTTTCAAGGTTTTTTTTTTTTTTTTTTTTTTTCTTTTTAATGCCAGAACTGCTTCTCTTGTAAAAACTGTTTTTTCCACAAACGAACTAAGCCTCATTTACTATCTCTTCTACCATCCCTCCTAATCTTCTGTATATTATACTGGTCGGTAAATTTGAAGTTTGTTTTGTTAGAATTCTAATGCGTTAATTCTCCCATTTGTTAGAAGATTGCAGGAATTTCTTTAACTGCAGGCACCTTATTTTATTTCAAATCTCTCATAGATCTGTCTAATTTTATCCTTAAAACAAGCTCACATAAGTCATCAATATCGACATCGTTTTCTTTTTCCACTATACTGTTGTTAAAATCATCTCCATCATACAGCTTATGTATTCCTTCCGTTGGTTAGCTCTATCTTCCTATATTAAAAGAGGTTTCTCATCAGCAGCTTCTATGGTTATACACCATTTCTTCAATTCTTCAAAACGTTTCATCCTACTTTACCTACACCATTTTCTTTTCAACTTCTTCGCCGTTTTGTTACAACCACTTTTCTTTTGCTTTATTGAATTTCCAGATCATGTTATTTTTTAAATGTCTGTTCCGTTATTTTCCTGTTGCATCCTGAGTAGTTTAGTGTCTTTTCCTCTGTTCCATCATTTCCAAAATTTCTTCTTTGATCCAAGGTTACCGGGTGGCATTTCTTAAAGCCTAATGTTTCTCTCTTAAGTGCATCCTTTCGTTTTCAGTTAAGCTCCTTCAATAGTTATTCCGATTGAACATACGTACTTAATCATTCTAATATTCATCTTCCTCTATACTTCTTTCCTTCATTCCTCCCTCGGGTTAGGAAAACTAATTTTTGTCAGCCTGTTCTACATACTTCTACCTTCGCCCGTCTATTACAGAACACGTTTATTTCACACCTTATCTGCCAACTTAATGTTCAAAACACTACTAAAGCGTCATATTTTAAGTATTTCTTTTTCATTCTTTCTGGAAACTCAAGGTTTTAGTTCTATATAGTACTAGAGGTAAATGGCAGAAACGAAAAATTTTCTATTTTCGAAAACTCTTCTTTGCAATATCATTATTTTCACTCTTTTCTAAATAGTATAATTCATTTAGTTCATCTATATTATGTTATCCTATTTAGCCTTCATTTACTGTTATAATTTTAGATAATTTTCATGAGTTTTGTCTTGATTTTGTTTATATTTATTTAAGTTCTTCCCCATTACTTTGATTGTTCATATTATTATTATAACCACATTTTCATGCTTTTCTGATAAAAGAATAATACAATCAGAAAAATCTCAGCATTCGGGTTGTTTCTCCTCGAAACCTTGCACCACATCTAATTTTCTTTTATTCCTTGATTACTTCCTGCACATACAAATTGAATATTACTGGTGATCGCATGCAGTTGAACCTAATACTGTTTTTAACTAACATCAAAATTTGAACAGATTCTCCCATCTACCATTATCAAAAGCTTTTTATAAGTCTGTATACGTCATACAAGAATTTTATGATGATCCGACCTTGTAGTGTTCATATTAATGCTAGAATTACTTTTCTCGTACCATATAGTTTTCTAAATCCAAAAGCTGTTCCCCTCATAAGTCTAACACTTTGTTTTCTGTCAGTACATTTTAGGGGTCAAATTTTTTTTAAGTATGTGATTTCAAGCATTCTGTTTGATAATTGTTAAAATTTTCAATCTGTTTCTCGAGATATAGGTTTCATTCCTCCCAGGTGAAACTCAGGAGGCATGGACCCCTTTTCAGCCTAAACCGAAGGGGAGGGAACTGGAAGGAATCCGGTCATGGCCTTTAAGGTGATAAATTCCGGCATTCTCCTCGAGGTACTACGGAGTTTAAACGGACAAGGATTTGAACCACCATCACCCCGAATGCCAGGCTAGAAAGTGTTATCGCTCACCATGTGAGTCGGGGCTTAGATCGCTGTAAAAGTTAAAGATATACATGTTATAATTTTTTAAGCATATGCGGGAAATGAATACCCATGAATTAATAAACCAAACTGTTATACGTGACATTTTATTTGTGTTATATAATGTAATGCTGCAGAGTTAGTACATTATGGGTTTCAATATCACCACAAGTAATTACTTTTTTACTAAAAAACCTTATCCGATTTACTTGAATAAAATAAAAACTCACAGGTTAAACCTTAATCATTAGAAACTATCGGAATAAAAAAATATAAAATTTTAAAGAAATGAACTAGACCTCTAAAGGTTTGAACTGACTACGAGGTAACTGTAACAATATATCGTTGTTCCGTTAACAACTGGAACACAATAAAACTGTTCAAAGTTATCGAAAATTGTATAAAGAAACACAAATATCTTACCTGCTCGCTGAAATATTACTATTTTGTTCCCGAGAAGAAAGAATTCGTCTTCATCTTAATGTACCCAATCCACGTTGTCTGTCACTTTTCTCATGTTTTCCCTTCGTATCATTCATTCCCTTCTATTTTCTCCTAATTTCCTAAGTTGCTTAATAAAATTCCACTTATCGTGTCATAAAGTTTTTTTTTCTGTTATATGATTGTTTATAATATGTTTGTATCTTAAACCTTCCTATAGTGCCTTTATATATATATTTAAATACAGGTATACAGTCTGATGTGTGAGCGGTAACGCTCTGGCCTCACTTTCGGGAGGCCGTGGATTTAAATCCCCGTCCGGTCTTCCAGATTTCGGTTTTCCATGGTTTCCCGAAAACAGTTCAGATGAATTCAATGGTGGTTCCATTAAAAAAAAAACATGGCCAGATTATTTCCCGTTCTTTTCCTCAATCCGCTTAGAAATGCAGAGCCTAATACTCCTTTTCCGACAGGTGTATTTCATCTAGTAAAACCAGTAAACGTTTATCTCCCTTCCCTTCAAAAATCTCCTGTCTATTCATCCATAAATCATTTATTCCTTAAACTCTACTTTGGAATTTATATACGTGATGCGCATTTTAACCACAACATTAGAATTTATCAAT
Organism: Vandiemenella viatica; assembly: GCA_031002005.1. NCBI lineage: Eukaryota > Metazoa > Arthropoda > Insecta > Orthoptera > Morabidae > Vandiemenella > Vandiemenella viatica. Next base: position 139,384,316 of record CM061919.1, read on the forward strand.
TTTCTTCTCCTCTGCACTAACGCAATGGTCCTACCAAGCTACGTTTTCGCTCAGTCTAAACATAAAGGCTTCTTTTACCTCTATGTGTTAACTTATGTGGTATTCCTGCTTTTGTTCCCCTGGTGAACTAGTTTAAACCCAGAAAGCCTCTCTGCTACTCGGGCGTAACCGCTCACAAGGTGGTGGTAGGAATGTAAAAGTTTGTGGTCGTGCTTGTCCTTGTTTACTACCGCGGCGCGCCACACTGCAACTGCGCCCGAGTTGTGAATATAAAAAGCAGCGGCGGTGCCGACGACACAACAGCGATACGCGGGTGGCAGCGTTCGCAGGGGCTGCAAGTGTGTTCCACGACGCCTATTGGGGTTTCTCTCTATTGTACCCAACGCTTCAATCTCCATACAACAGTCAGTCTGATGTTCTTACACTGCTTTCGTATACCAATCTTTATTTTGATTTGTACTTCTATGCTAAACGATGCTATTCATTATTCTAATGAATGATTGTGTTGATGGTTTACTACCAGATCTTAGGTCGTTTGCAGATGATACTATGTTATACAACAGGATCAAACCAGTAGAAGACTTTTAAAATCTGCAGAGTGATCTCTATATAATATATAAATGGGTAGGTCAGCATTTAATGATGATAAATGTAAAGAAAATTCAGCATATTAGGTAAACAGATAAAAACCTAACGGTGGATTATGGGGAAAAATTGTTTGCTGAAAACTTGATATTTAAATACAATCTTTAATCGACCTAACAAACTTAACTCGACAGGACACACTGGACAGGTGGTAGGAAAAGGTTTCAAAATCCTGCACTTATTGGAGAGAGTGATGAGGCGCTGTAGCAGAGAAATAAGGGAAATGGGTTACAAAACTTTGGTCAAACCATTCCTCCAATGTGGTGGTATAGCATGTGATGAGACTTGGAAATATATTGTTGTAAGAATTAGGAGTAGAGCATGGAAGGGAACAGATGATCATGACCACAAGCTGGCACTCGATTTCAGGCACAAGGGTGTGGGAAGATTTACTTTCGTAGGCAAGAGGATCAAAGATTAGAATAAGCTACCAAGAGAAATTATGAATAATTTACCAAAAAGGTTGAAAGAATTTAAAACTGAAATTTGTATGGGGCAAAAATAGATGGGCACAGGAACCGTGAAAAATGAGTGTATAGGAAAATTGCGACACGAGTGTCGGCTCCATCACAATTAAATGAAGAATTCACTCGGAAACTGAAACATTGAGATTGTGTTTTCCTCGCCTTCTCTCAATGTAGCTAGTTGGTCTCAGTCCCTCTTCATTTTTTTCTAAGTTCCTTCAAACTCCACAGAAAGTCTTCAAATTTTGCATGGCAAACAGTTGGGGTAAAATTCAGGTCAAGATTAGATTTTAGCCAGATACAAGTACAAAATACCTTCGATCTAAAAATTTTTTTTTTTTTTTAATACTTAAAAAGTCATTTTTAGAGTGAGCAGTGCAGTGTTTTGGTTTAAATAACCTTAAGAGAACCAACAACGGTCAAAGTCAAGAAATAGATCTGATGAGGTCATATGGTCACCATTTCGAATAGGTGCAATGCACCCTCCGCCACGCATGTTTCATGAATCGCGGAGTAATAATAATAATAATAATAATAATAATAATAATAAACTGCTTCATACGCTCTTGCTATGCATGGTAAAAATTAATGCACACGCGTATTTGGAAGGCGAATATGGTCAACTAACATGCTATGTGCGTTTGTATTATGGCGATTGCAGCAAGTTGGAAAGAGGAATCTTCTTATTTTGTCGCACCTATAATACCGATTCGCAGCAAAGGAGATTTGATTCAATACTGGCAATAGCACTACTCAATCACGATGTACTGTTCTGATATGTTACAGACTGTATACTAGATACAGTACCCACACATCACTCCAGGATATTGTTTGTTTTTCTTACAAAGTAAGAACAATTCATTTTAAAACACAATATTCTACATTCCTTCTTTAAATCAATTCTTAGAAAACTCTAAGATAACAATATTAATTTGAATTATAATCAATAATTAAAGAAGGAAAAGGATACAAGCTAACAAATCGAAAAGGAATCCAGGAATCGTAATGTTGCAAAACAATCTTAAGGAGAATTAGAGACAGCCAGTGGTGTAATACAGACAAATATGATACAACGCAGCCTTTCGTTGGTTGCCATACTTAACAAAATGAAGGATCGTGGCTTTAATCACCCTGAATAAAATTTCTTGTGTTTTAATTACTATCTGTACTACAGAAAAATTTGTCAAACCGAAGCATTAAAAATCCTAAATGTCAAAAACGCGTCATTTTTTAATTTTTTTAGACTATCTATTCGAACGTATGGACATATGTAATTGAAACTGGTTAATTTTGCTGATGATCGGCCGCTGAAATATTGAAACATAGTAATGATAACGGGATGATGATTTTTTCTCAGACAAAAGTAAACTGTTGTTGAAGTGAACTACACTTAATGGTTCCTTGAGGTTTATTACTATGTACACAAAACACTGGTAAACAATAACAAATGTGGTACAGTTAGCGGATGACCGTCGAGAAATTTAGCCTGGTCCTGATCCGGGGTAGAGAGACGGCTTCTACTTCTCGCGAACTTCCGGTGGTCTTCTGTAGTTGAAGCTTGTTCCGCGGTCAGGCCGGAACTGGCGGTGGAGCGGCCGGCTACGCTTATATAGGCGGCCTGGCGCAGGAATTCCGTTGTGTGGTAGTACGGCGACCTCTGTAAGAAATAGTCCCACTTAGCTTCTAGGTGATTCTATTTGTTTTCCTGGTATGTTTTGATGTCTCTGCGCCTGTTTGGAGTCGTATATGTATCCCGGCGTGCAGGCGCGTTGTGTGTGAGGTCTGCCTGGCAGGGGCCTTTACTGGCAGACTGAACATACCTCCCTCCCGCGGGGGGGAGGGGGGGAAGCGATGTCTGCGACGTCTGCGAGGTCGTCTGCCGCGGCGCCCTGGAGCAGACTATGAAGGCTACCTCCAGGGGAGTACGGAGCTGTTCCCCTGGCGATGCGTGCCGACCTGCGTCGTGGTGCAGGTTGTGGTGGAGGTACTTGTGGAGCTAACGGCATCGGTTCGTCGGCGTCGATGGCCGGGGGCTGTACGGGGGGCGCTGAAGATGGTCCCCGCAGGTGGTCGAGAGGCTGCGGCTGAAGGGTGTCGGAGCGACCGACAGGTTGTGGCGTCGTTGGTGGCGCTGTAACTGTCCCTGAGCAACGGTTAGATGGCAGGAGTGGTGGAGGTGGCAGGGAAGGAGAGGAAGAAGTGGATGGCCGTGCCGTGGTGGAAGAGGACGGTGCCGTGGGGTAGCGGGGACGTAGTTGGTTTCGATGGCGTCGCACTATCCGGCCATCCAGGCTGACGTCGAACAGTTGGCGGCCCCGGGGCCGCTGGATGACCCCCGGAAGCCAACCGGCCCGGGAGCCAAACCCGCGGGCCCAGACTAGGGAGCCCGGGGTGAAACGGAATGGGCCCGAAGGTACCTGTACTTTGGGCGGGGGTAAGAGGAGATGGAGGAGAGTGCGAGGTTGGCGGCCATGTAGCAATTCCGCCGGGCTTTTGGCCCCCACTGGAGTGGTTCGATAGGAACTGAGGAAGAGTGTCAATGCCTCTTCGAGTTTGTGACTTGTGGTGTATTTGGTCATTTGGGTTTTGAATGTTCTGACTAGCCGTTCCGCCTCCCCGTTAGATTGGGGGTGGAAGGGCGGGGTGAGGAGGTGTTGGATATTGTTGGCGGTACAGAACGATAGGAATTCCCGACTTCGAAATTGCGGTCCGTTATCTGTGACGATAGCGTATGGTAATCCTTCGATGGAAAAGATCTTCGTGAGTGCTGAAATGGTGACCTCTGTAGTGATTGTGGAGCAACGGACGACATATGGGAAGTGGGAAAAGGCATCCGTCACTAGGAGCCACTGGTGGCCTAGGAATGGGCCAGCGAAGTCGAGGTGAATGCGTTCCCAGGGTCCGGACGGTGCCGGCCAGGAAAGGAACTTTTGAGGGGGGCGGGGCAGTTGTTGGGCACAGATGGTACAGCGCCGCACCATCTTCGTGACATCCGTGGTAAGGCCGATCCAGAATACATGGCGTCTGGCAAGGGATTTGGTGCGGGCAATTCCCCAGTGTCCTTGGTGGAGAGTTTGGAGGATTGTCGGTTGTAGGGATCTCGGAACGACGACCCTCGGGGTGGAATTTGGTTCTGTGCGGAGGAGCACTCCCTCTACTACTGAGAGCTGGTGGCGGATGGAGTAGTAGAACTTGAGGTCTTGATGATGGCGTGGAGGGGAACGTGTTTGCCACCCGTGTTGGATGTGGTGTCGGATGACACGGAGGAGGGGGTCCTCCCCTGTGGCTGCCGCGACTTTTGAGGCCGTGACTGGAAATGTCTTCAGTGCTTCTTGTATGTCATCGTCGATCTGGAACACCAGAAGTTCCGACTTGTCGAAGGCAAGGTCTGGTCCCTGCGGTAGTCTGGATAAGGCGTCTGCATTGGCATGCCTGGAGGTGGTACGGAAATGCATGGTATATCTGAACTGGGACAGGAATAGTGCCCAACGCTGGATGCGGTGGGATGTTTTGGTAGGCAGACGTGTGGACGGATCAAATAGTGATAGGAGTGGCTTGTGGTCGGTAATGAGATGAAAATAAATCCCATATAAAAGGGAATAGAATTTGGAGCAGGCAAAAACAATAGCTAGCGCCTCTTTCTCGATTTGAGAATATTTAAGCTGAGCAGCCGATAGCGCTTTGGAGATGTAGGCCGTGCCATCTGGTAATTTATGAGACAGAACTGCCCCCACACCGTAATCGGATGCATCTGTGGCAAGTATCAAGGGGAGGTTTGGAGTGTATGGCATGAGGCATGCTGCGGACTTGAGCTGCTGTTTAAGGGTGTGGAATGCGGTCTCGCAAGCTGGGGTCCAACGGAACGGGACATTCTTGCGACAGAGGTGGTACAGGGGTGCTGCCACTTGTGCTGCTGAGGGTATAAATTTTCTGTAGTATGAAATCTTGCCTAAAAAAGATTTCAACTGATGTAGATCCTGAGGCCGAGGTAAGTTGGAAATAGCGTCCACATAGGAAAATGCTGGGGAGATGCCTTCCTGAGCGATGATGTGACCCAGGTAGGAAATGGATTGTTGAAAAAATTGACACTTGGAAAGGTTGCATTTAATCCTGCTGCACGGAGGCGGAGGAAGAGTAGGCGGAGGTTGGTCATGTGTTCGGCAGCGGAGGGTCCCGTGACGACTATGTCGTCGAGATAGTTGATGCATCCCGGAATATCCTGGAGAAGTTGTTCGAGATACCGTTGAAAAATCGCTGGAGCACTGGCCAAGCCGAACATGAGCCGGTTGAGTTGGAAGAGGCCAGAGGGAGTGTTGATGACTGTGTATTGTCGGGACTGGATATCCAAAGGGATTTGAAGGTATGCTTCTGCCAGGTCAATTTTTGTAAAGTAGGTACTTCCTGCTAGTTTACGGAAGAGGTCGTCCGGTCTCGGAAGTGGATAGTCGTCTACCAGCAGATGCGGGTTGACGGTGGTCTTAAAGTCACCACAGAGACGTAAGCGGCGTCCTGGCTTCTGAACTATGACCAACGGCGTGGCCCAGGGGCTGAACCGCACCGGCTGGAGGATCCCTTCGTCTTGGAGACGTTGAAGTTCTTCCTGAAGTGGTTGTTGAAGCGCTACGGGTACCTGGCGTGCCCGGAAGTATCGAGGCCGTACGTCCGGCCGGAGTTGGAGTGATGCTTCGAAGTCCTTTGCACAGCCGACGCCTGGTGAGAACAGGTCCTGAAACTCGGTGCAAAGGGCGTCCACTTCAGGAAAAGGAACATGCTGAGATACGAGGTGTATGTTATCCTCAATTGAAAATCCGAATAAGCGGAAAGCGTCCAGTCCAAATAAGTCTGCTGTGAGATAACTGTTAACTACTAAAAAGGGGACTGAACGATGTACAGACTTATACATGACGTTTGCTGTGAACTGTCCCAGGAGTGCTATTTCCTGTTTGTTGTATGTCAGGAGGCGCTTGGGGGCCGGCGAGAGGGGGGGCGAGCCAATTTGCACATAAGTAGTATAATTAAGCAATGAGACTGCTGCTCCTGTGTCGACTTGTAGGCGCAGGGGCTTGCCATTGACCGTAACGTCAATAAAAAGTTTGGATGCTGTGGAAGTGTCTACCTGATTGATATCCATAGGTGCGCTGCTCAACCTGTCTTGGTAAGACCCTGGGCGGCGAGAGCCGGGATTGGCATTGGTGGTGTTGGTGCGGCAGACGGACGCCAGGTGTCCTTCCTTGCCGCAACGTGAGCATTCAGCCCAACGATCCGGACAATTTTCCCTCTCATGTGCTGAATAACAGGCGGGGCAGGAGGGTAGGCGGAGCGGGCTGCGGCGTCGGCGCTGCGAGATCCGCTGCTGCTGCCGAGACTTGGTGCCCCTGCCGGAACGGGCCGGTTCGATGTCCTTCTGAGGAAGCGGTCCCCGGTTGTGGTGTCGGGAGGAGCGCGACTGGGAGCTCTGGATGGCGGCGACGTCCTGTGTGTCCTCTACGTCGGTTCGGATTGCGGCCACATCCGCCCAGGACTCCAGGCGGCGATCTGCGGCCGTAGATATTTCGAATTTGTAGGCAAGTTCGATGACCTGCTCCAGGGATGGGTCCTCTAACTTGAGGGCGTCATGCCGGAGTGCGGCATCTGGTGCAGCCTGTATGATGTGATCACGCACCATGTCGTCGGCGTAGGATTCGTGTGAACAACGAGTTTGAAACTTACATTTTCTGCTAAGGCCTTGGAGTTCGGCCGCCCACTGGCGATACGTCTGATCGGGCTTCTTCCGGCATTGATAGAATTCGACGCGGGCCGCGACGACATGGTACCGGCGTCTGTAGTATGCATTCAGTGTCGTACAGATGGTTGTGAAGGTGAGAGTGTCGGGGTCTTGTGGCTGAAGTTTGGTGAGCAAGACATACATCTTTGATTGGTTCCAGGAAAGGAAATATGCACGCTGGTCTTCTTCTTTGGATATGTGATGTATTGCGAAGTGTTGTTTTATGCGCTTCTCGTAGGTCTCCCATTCTTCGACGTCGTCGTTGAATGCTGGGAACGGAGGCGGGGCCGTGGGTTGGCGGAGATTCCTGACTTCCGCAATCAGTTGTCTCTGAGATTCGAAGAACTGATGTAGAAGTCCTTGGAGGAACTGTTGCCATTCCGTAGGTGCTGCTGGCGTAGCCATGATGGTCGAGAGTTCTTATCCCAACCTTGTCGCCACTGAAGTGAACTACACTTAATGGTTCCTTGAGGTTTATTACTATGTACACAAAACACTGGTAAACAATAACAAATGTGGTACAGTTAGCGGATGACCGTCGAGAAATTTAGCCTGGTCCTGATCCGGGGTAGAGAGACGGCTTCTACTTCTCGCGAACTTCCGGTGGTCTTCTGTAGTTGAAGCTTGTTCCGCGGTCAGGCCGGAACTGGCGGTGGAGCGGCCGGCTACGCTTATATAGGCGGCCTGGCGCAGGAATTCCGTTGTGTGGTAGTACGGCGACCTCTGTAAGAAATAGTCCCACTTAGCTTCTAGGTGATTCTATTTGTTTTCCTGGTATGTTTTGATGTCTCTGCGCCTGTTTGGAGTCGTATATGTATCCCGGCGTGCAGGCGCGTTGTGTGTGAGGTCTGCCTGGCAGGGGCCTTTACTGGCAGACTGAACAGTTGTCTTTCGTCGTAATTACTTGACTTACACATACTGCGGACATCATTAGCTTTTCAGTTCATAAAGGCATAAAATTTCTGTAGAAGCCCTGAATACAGTATAAATTATACGATCTAAGTCTATAAAATACAGTAGCGCTTTGCTGCAATATCCTGAGTCCATAAGTAGTGCTTTTAACACAATGGTAAATGAGCATACACTATGTACCGCTGCAAAGTTGTACAAAACACTCTCGAAGTTATGGTCAAGCATAAGCGCGGTGCTATATTTCGCATCATGTTAATATTTACGATTGCCATTCGGTCGGGTCGTAACCACGACTTTTCTGATTGGACCCAGTAGAACATTTTCGTAGTCCTCTCAGATAACAGTAGCTACAACCGAACTTAACGAACCGTACAATGCCAGATTCTAGCCGCGTTCTGGACCTGCATGACATAGTGCCTACTACATTTGCAAACTGTAGCTTCTCTTTATTGTTTCGAATCGCTTTAGTCTCTTTTGTCTATGAATAATAGTCAACTTTTCATGGTAATACCAAAGAAGAAATTAACTACAGCGAAGTTACACACCATTTATCCAAATTTTGGTGAAATGTACTAATAGATTACAGTTTCACAACGAGGTTCGATAGCTGGCTTTGATCTTCATTGAAAATTCAAAAACGTTACCGTTCTTAGGAGTACTATACCTTCCAATTTTGTAAGGAATAAATGTTTATGGCATATTCACTCTTTTCACTCTGTCATTTCATCATCATGCGATATGTTCTTGATCGAATTGTGACTCCTGTATTTCGAGTCATTCTCTGTAGAATATGGGAGCTCTGTAAGATTGAGGAAAACTAAGTTGATTTGTGAAGGTAGAGTGACTAGCCCTTTTCTATAGTTTAGCGCGGAATCGGTACCTGGGAACCCTAGTGTGAAACAAGTCACCAGGTGGTTTCATGTAAAGTTCTCGAAGAATTCTCTAAAACTTTAAACTATCTGAATTGGCCACAGTTACGTGGCGTTGAATTTATATAAACAAAATGATTAACAGCTCTGTAGTATATCCCGCATGGATGATCATTCGGGAACACCGGTTCATTAAAGTAGTCAAGTAGAATATTCTTTATGGAAAATGTATGAATTGAAATCAAGATGGAATGCTAACTTTTTTACCTGTTGCTAGTAGAATAATAAGAAAAAAAGGAAATATAACTATAGTATTATTAAAATATTAGAGAATTGTTGATGCACAATACACAAATAACTTGATTGGCTTGGTTGAATATATTTTGTAATCGAGGAATCATTCAATGAAACTTATCCATATAACTTGTTTTTAGACTCCATGATAAACACACTAAAAAGAAATAAAGGAAAATAATCAATTTCTGATACAGTTTAAATAAATTAAAATGTAATTATTTCTTCATAGAGAGCCTAAAACTATATGCCCTCGCCCCCTTCCAGTTGATTGAAACTTTAGAAATTGCACTTTGCTACCATTTGCTGATTTACGAGGATGTCCCAGAAACTAATGCACCACATTTATTTTTCTCAGACCCGAACAATGGTATGAATGCGAAAATTTAGAAAGAACTCTTTGAAAATTTTAGAGTGCGCCTGCAAAGTTTCAATTTCTTCCGACAAATAGCCTACTTGCGGCAATGGTTCAACATGGCATCTGAGCGTGTCGTCATTGAATTTCTCACTGTGGAGCAAGAAACAGTTGGAAACATTCACAAACGTTTATGTTCAGTTTATGGACAGTAGGCAGAAGTACGGTTAATTGCTAGGCACAGAAGGTGAGGCCATCTGAAAGCGGTTCTGCAGAGCTCCAATATTTGCAGCGGTGAAGAAGGCCGCCTGCGGCTGTAACACCTGACTAGATACAGCGTGCTGAAGTGCTCATTCGCGGGGATCGACGCATAACGACTCGGCAGTTGGCGCTGGAGCTGTCAAGCAGCAAAGGAAGTGTGGATGTAATCCTCAGTGCTTTTGGTTACGCAGCAAAGTGTTAACGATGGGTTCCGCACCGTCTTACAGAGGAACACAAAACTCTCAGAAAAAAAAACATTTTTTCTAAGTTGCTGCAACGTTTTGAAGCTGAGCGTGAATCCTTCTTGTCCCGGATTGTGACAGGTGATGAATCACGAGTTCACCATTTTGAGCCCGAAACAAAACGGCAATCGATGGAATGGCGCCATCCTGACTCTCCTCAAAAGAAAAAATTCAAAGCAACTGCTTCCGCTGGTAAGGTCATGATCACTGTGTTTTGGGACTGTGATGGTGTCATACTCATTGATGTGATGGCGAGAGGCACGACCATTAATTCTGAGACATATGTAGACACATTAACCAAACTTAAGAAGCGCTTCCAGCGACTTAGATACCATAACAACCCAGGTGATTGTTTGCTTCAACATAATAACGCACGCCCTCACATAAGTTAGAGGACGTTGGAACACATCACCAAACAGGGTTGGACAGTGTTACCCCATCCACCCTGTAGCCCTGACCTAGCTCCCTCAGATTTTCACTTGTTTGGGCCATTTTCAGAATGCCATTCGTGGGAGACATTTTGAGGGGGATGAAAAGGTGATTCGCACAGTGAAGAAATGGTTTCGTGAACAGAACGAGGAATGATAACGCCAGGGCATACACGCTCTTCTCTCTCGGTGGAGGAAGGCCATAGAACTGGAAGGAGATTACGTGGAAAATTACGGAGTGTAGAAGAAATATCATTCTTTCTTGTGTATAAGTTTGATTGTGTTCAATAAATAACTGTTGAAGAAAAAATGTAGTGCATTAATTCTGGGCCACCCTCGCATATTCTCACTATGGATTGAAGGGGTAAGTATGCTACGATTTGCTGATGAAATTGTCTTGTTAGCAGATCAAATTGAGGATATAGGGAAGTTATTGAATATCATGAATAAAATACTGACGCAAAATTTTGGACTAAATATAAATCAAGTGATTAAATGATACCAATACTAGTAGATTAAGTAAAAAAAAATAGGATCGGATGCGACAGCAAAAGTTATTGAATTTTGTTGGTTAGGAAGTAAAATTACAACCGATGTCCGAAGCAGGAATGGTGTTAAAAGCAGAATAGCACTAGCGAAAAGAGCCTTCAGGCAAATGAGAAATATTTTAGTTTCAAATATTGATCTAGGACTCATAAAGAACTTCTTAAAACTCTATGCGTGGACACACAGCACTTTATGGCAGCGAAGCATGGACTTAAGGAATACCAGAAAGAAGGAAAATTGAAGCATTGAAATGTGGTGTTATAGAAGGATGCTGAAAATTAAGTGGACGGATAAAGTACGAAACTAACGAGTTTTGGAAATGATGGGCGAGGAAAGAAGTATGTGGAAGAGTTTTACAGAAGGAAGAGACAGGATTGTAGGTCATATTTTCAGACATGCAGGATTGGTTAACTTGTTAATGGAGAGAACAGTCGAAGGTAAGAACTGCAGAGGAAGACAGAGATTAGAATATATTATGAAGCAGATAACTGCGGACGTGGGTTGTAAAGGATATGTAGAGATCAAAATGTTAGCGCAAGATAGGAAGGGATGGAAGATTGTGTAAAACCAGTCGAGATAATGACAACCACAAAAAAAGAATTGAAACCTACAAATGTGGCTTGCATCCGCGTACCCGCCGTGCTGTGTGCGGGCTTTAGGTGCTTTTCAGCAGCCATCAAGGAGAATGTCGGGACGGTTACAAGTCTCAGCCTTATAAACTATACAATTCACAAATAAAAAAATACACCTGTTACTTATAGAACATAGTCACACATTATGGCAACATTTCATTTCCTCCTTTAATATATACTATGACCTAGCATCAGCAAGCGAATATAGCCGTATACCAAAGCTCCAAATTTGACCATGCGAATGATGAACAAAATATGCCGATCCCTAATGTTGGGGAAAGGTGACGAGGAAGAGGAAGATTTTGTGAATTGAAATCATTGGTGATGGGGCAGACGGCTACACCAAACTGTGCCGAGAGGAATATCGATATCCCTTAACCTTGGATGTGTTGTAGTGCTATGTTAATGTCTGGTAGCAAGAATTTCTTTGGCAAATGTAAACTGCGCTGTAGTTCTAGCTGTGAATGAATAGCAATCTTTTTGTTTTAATTACTAATTTAAATTAAATTACGATCAGTGGTACAGGTGTACAAGACAAGATGCTTCAGCCTGAAATCAGGCAAATTTGATGTGTTCTATGGTAAAAAAAGAAGCTTTGAGTAATTTGCGTAACAAAACAGAGGTTGTTGGCCACTGCTGGTAAATGGCCTTCCTCGAAATTGCTATGTTTATTAGGCAGCACGACGCTAAGACGGGTAAATACCACGATGGCGTCTGCGTGACGCTTGTTGCCTGTTGCAACCGAGAAACTGAGTTGCAGTTATGATTAATCGCGTGCAAACCAAGCTGTGCCTTTACATTTCGCTCTCCTCACCCACCCAACTTCACCTCGAAGGAGTAACAGCAATCGTACCTTACATCAACGCCGTAAGCTCTTCGAGAAGCGCTCATCCGGCGAAGACGCTTCTAACTTGGTGCAATGTTTCCCTTCGTCTTTCACTTTCCCCATCTCTCTCTCCCTCCTAAAACAACTCCGCGCGCACATTCACCACGCCCGTCTCATCTGCCGAACCCTACGCACTTCTGGTGCCTCCATCTGGTATAACATGGTCCAAAACTCAAGCTTTTCTAGACTTTACGCTTCTGTTCAGAGTTCCTTCTGCACTGGAACAGTAACTCATTTTTGTATCAGTCACATAGTTTAGCTTATTTGTTGAAAATCAATGCAGTAAAAACTAAGAGTATGGTGATTGGAAAAGGAAGGAAAATAATAAGTATTAAGTTAGGAAGAGCCGATATCAGGTAAGTAAGATCGTTCAAATGTCTTGGGAGTTAGATTTGAGGTGCCATCAAGAGATAAAATCTCGCATTGCCGTAGCGAAGGAAGCATTTAATAGGAAAAGGAGGATACTAACTGGAAAAATAGACAAAACCCTTAGGAAAAGACTCGGTAAATGTGTTGTATGGAGCGTGGCTCTTTATGGGTTGGAGACATGGACCCTGAGACGAGAGGATGAAAAGCGGTTAGAAGCATTTGAGATGTGGATGTGGAGGAGAATGGAGAAGATAAGCTGGGCTGATAAAATAAGTAATGTTGGAGTGATGGATAGGGTCAGTGAAAGCAGAAAAATTCTCCAAGTAATAAAAGAAAGAAAATCTGGATGGGACACTTGTTGAGAGGGAAGTACCTGATAAAAGACGCCTTGGAAGGTCTAGTCTGTGGGAGGAGAATAAGAGGAAGAAAGAGGTACAAAATTATAGACAACATCAAGGAAGACGGTAACTACACGGACCTTAAGAGAAAGGAAGAAGATAGAAGAGCATGGAGAGCAACCAAGTGAAAATCTGCCCGAGGGCAGAAAACTGATGATGATAATGATGAACGTTATTATTTATTTTAAATCATACTTTTGATAGGAAAGTCATGGACAAAACTTAAGTATTGCCTTGTGTCTATGATTCCTACAAGTTGTGTTCGGTTTTTAAGTGTAAATTTCTTGTATGGTCAAAATAGTTTTTCAAGGGGAAATATGGGAACGTCCTTGTGTTAGATTTATAAAATTTAATGCCACTCAAAAACATTATCAGCGTAGCTGGTATGCCAGGAGTTGATGTCTGTAGACGGGTATGCTGTTTGTACCTTTCCCTACACAGATTGACAGAATTTCAGTTCAAAAATGCGTATCTGTTCGGTATTGCGACGATTATACCACTTGATAATCTATGACCTACGAGTGCAGTGAGATACTTCTTCCACCAACCTATTTGGGTCGCAATGACCGGAAGGATAAGATTCGAGAAATAAGATGCCGTACTGTTGCTTTTATGTATACTTTCTTTCCTTGTGCTATTCGGGATTGGAATGCGCAGAATTAAGATTGGTGCTTAGCACCCTCTGCAACCCACAAGGTTTGTGAATTGCAGGGTATGGATGTAGATGTAGAATAATCAATTGTATTCTTGTAACCCTTCTAATTCCAATGATTTTCATAGCCAGAGTTCAGAACCATTTGTGAATGACTCAATAATCAGAGAGTAATAGGTAAATCTACTTACTAACGTATCTTACATTCAATAGCAATCTAACCATGCTATCTTTCTGTCTACGAGCAACATGACTACTCTAGTTCACTTGGAAACTTATTTATTAACTAGCTGACCCGGTCACGCGTTGCTGTGACTTAGTAATTATAGTACGTTGGATTAATGTTATTCTATACTTCCTAAAGTGGTCAAATTAATATTCACTAATAAAGACAAAAACATTGCAGTCGATTTGGAAATTCAAATGTAATTGGTAAAGAGTTACGGAGAGTTGAAATTAAGGACAAACGATCATAAAAAAATTAATTTATATTCTATTACTAATTACTTAATTGAAATTATACAAAAATGGATATTTATAAAATAAAAAAATAAATTATTTTTATTTATTTATGTAAACTGAAATTTCAGTTTTATAAATGAGGCCTATGAAGTTGATTTTTAAACATTTTAAACAATTATTTTCATTATTTTAAATTATTACAATTTATAATTTTAATTTATCTAAGCGCTAATTGGTGCACCATATTTTTAGTTAGCCTGTCCTTTGCTAATACAAATAAATTTAATGGTTTCCCTACACGTGAGCAGGCGACATATAGTTGCCCATGGGAGAAACACGTATTTTCCAAATCCAAGCCACAAACGGACATTGTTTGGCCTTGTGACTTATTTATTTTCATAGCGAAAGCCAGAAATTGAAGCATTTTAAATGGTATTGGATATTCTGACTGTATCATTGGAATACGTGGCAACAGGACGATTTCTCCTTTAAACATTCCAGTCAAAATAGTTGCTTCAAGAACATTTCCGGTGATCCTTTTGATCACTAAACGTGTACCGTTGCATAATCCAGGTGGATTCAAATTATGAAGAATAATAATCGGTGAACCAATCTTTAACCGGAGATTGTGTGGCAGCATTCATGTTATATCTAAGGTATTTAAAAACTCATTTGGAAAATTTATTGACTTCATTTTCATCTACAATAGTATCTATTGATTTAAAATACATCAGATCACCTGGCAACATTTGTTGTATCTGGAAGTTAATTTCGTTGACATCAACATTTTTTGCTGCCAAAATAGCACGATTACTGATCCAATTATGATTTAGATAATTATTTGATATATCCAGGAACACACGCTGAGTTAGTTCATTTTTGAGTGAAAAACAGTGCAGAATTTGTCTGGCAATTTGATGTATTGTGTATTTCGATGCAGTTCAATTTTACTTTTTCCAATCTCCAGCAATTCCTTACAAAATGCTTGTGCCGCATGTTCATGGTCAATCAAAGTGTTTCGACATTCCGTCATAAAAACGATTGTTTTAAACATGCGTTAATCTCATCGGCAAAAGTAGAGCGAGGAATCACTGGTAATGTCTGTCGGAAGCCACCAGACAGTAGTAGGACAGTACCACCGAAAAGTTTATCGTTACCTTTCAAATCTTGCACAGTTATATGAAATGCATCGAGTGAATGTTTATGAGCCAGTACACTCATCCCAAATTATAATTGAACTCTTTTGCAACACTGCAGCCATTCCACTTTTCTTTTTAATGTTTACACATTGCGTTTGGTTTGTTATGAATGTCTAGTGGCAGCTTAAATGCTGAAAGTGCGGTTCACCCACCATCTAAAAAAGTGGTTTGCAATGCCTTACGATGCAATTCCAATGCAATTTTCTGTTGCGACCGTACCTTCGCAAGGATCAGCGATATTAAAAATGTCTTACCGGTTTAACTTGGCGCGTCCAACAAAAAAAAAAAAAAAAAAAACCGCCTTGTTCAGCATCAACAGTCAGCATAATCCGATTTTAATTTTTTTTTTGTTCTTTCCGTCAGTAATGGCTCATTATTCGCAATAATTGTCGGTCGATCAGGTGATGGCATACCATAATGATTAAGTGGCAAATCTGAAATTAAAATACATAAATCTTCGATTAACACTAATGCTTAATTAATCATTATACATCTCCGGTGTGAAATCTAGATTTGGACATTGGTCTTTGTTTTTGTTTGACTCGGTGTAGTATATCTTCAGTCATACTGTTTTGTATATTTTTCCCACAAACTCGGAAGATTGTGTTGGATAACATGTTGTCAAAATAATTGCAAAACAGTTTGACGATATACTATTCGGCGTGGCTGTCTCTACGCTGCATCAGTAGGTGTCAGGTCCCAATGATTGTCGTCTACCAGCAGCTGCAACTCGCGACATACCATCTTGACATGTATTGAACACTCGACCATTAACTGTTCGTAAAAATTCGAAAGAAGCCTGGTCCGGGAACATTCACCAATAACAAACGCTGAAAGAAACATATCACGTTTGTTTTGGATCCACTGTGTAAAGTCGTCCTAACGTCTTGGCTTTTGAATATGCCTGCGATCGAAGGATGTGGTTTTCCTTGTTTACGTGGCTACCATTTTTTTTACCTAATTTTTTCATGAAAACTAGCTTGGAACATCGGTAGATATAATTAATGTTTTTGCGAATTGGCGGTTGTTAACACAATCGGATTTTTGACACAATGTGAAAAATTCAGTTTGTGGTTTGTCGTTTGTGTGTGGCTCAAGTACGGATTTTAACTACAAGCCAAATCAACAATGTGAGAAGTGAGGGCAAACCTCGCTTTGCCACTCAATCAAACACAGATAGCAAGGTTGTGTTACCGAAAAACCGAATCTTTTACGGTTAAATCAATCAATGATTTTAAATTTTTGTTTGAACACACGTGCCGTGACATCATGACGATGCATTGATTGATGGCCTGGTAATAGCAAAGTTTGTATTTCCTCCCAATTCGGATTATATGTAAATGTAATAAACAGATATGGACGACCATAATGAGGTACGTCGCATCTTGTATATATTCCTGCATGTTCCTATTTCTGGTAGAATAATTTTAGCTGGTGTAATATTAAAGTTAGGTGGTTATGGACTGCCGATGTAGCTTGAAGGTAAAATAAATGCATTACTGATATCATTGGCGTTTAAATTTTCATAAATATTGCCGATAACAGTATCTCGTAAGAGGATAGTATTCCTCCGATCGTAATTTAGCCTGGTTGTATTGAATAAATCGCAAATGCTTGTTTTCCAACCTTGGCGTACATAGTCCACGACGTATGATGCACAGTTGACGATATCGAAGGATATATTTATCCTAAATACGTCTAACAATCATCGGGGGGGGGGGGGGCGTAGTACGTCATTGAAGTAACTTTTTTATTTGTTTTATTGCCTGAAAAAATAATAAATTAAATAGTAAAAAAAAAAAAAGAATAAGAAATCAATAGTAGTGGGGCTCGCTATAATCCGGCCCCTGGTCGGAATACCGCCGGGTCTACTGTTACTAATAAAATAACGAATTCAATAGTTGAATATTAAATTTACCAGCCATTGGATCACGCTGTTTGATGTTGATGTGATATTCATTCTGCCCTTGCAAGAATATCAGTGGATACGGGAGTGCGTCATGCGAAACGGTGTAGATCCGAAAGTATACTAACAGTTCTATCTTGACGTGTGACTTTGATCAACGGAGTCACCAACCATGAAAAAACTGCAACTTCATCTACGGTTGGCGCGTTGAATCTGCCAGCGTGTTCTCCTGATGGTAATTTGTCAGCTTTGATGACAATTTGATAGTTGTCATTTTTGAATTGTGGCGACACAATTGAATAAGTGATTATAATTTTCCAAACAATTTTCCAACAATACCACAATTGCTCTCTCTTCTGCTTGTTCGATTAAGTTATACTGGCACCTACTTTTCAAGCGTTCCTTACAATTTCCAATAAATCTGGAGAAACCTCGGGTCATCGTTTGGCATCGGTATCAACGACCCAATCTTATGGTACACCTGGCCTTGTATTTTGAATTTAGTTTCAAAATGACGTCCATCAGATGTGAGATCGCAAATTTTTGCTGTCCCAAAAGACATCATCTGTAAGCAAGAAATGAATTTGCGTGTCTTGCGCAGAAACAATTTCGAATCGTTTGATTCGCCAGCGAGAAGGATTGTAAATGTTCTGGCGGATTGGGTAGCGGTAATAATACATTTAATCCTGATGCACAACACATGACAGCTGCTTCATTGCGGAATTTCAACGCCTGATAATATTGGCATATTTTGTTCATTGCACCGATTGCAATTTTAGAATGTGCAGAGTAATCACTGGCTGGTGCATATTGGAACGCAAGACGAACAAATGATACACGTGTTAAAGCACGGCTGATTTGCGGTCTCTCTTGTCTCTCTCTCTTCTGTTACAGACGTTCATCATGCTGTTTTTTTTTTTTTTTTTTTTAGTGCGCGTCGACACGTGCTGTTCTTGAGATTCATGCATACGACGCCTCAGCTGTCCTGATTCTTTGAACTCCTTACTTGCCGCGATTTGTGTTGCTGATTGATGAGCTCTCTCGTCGTGCGTCGTGTCTCTCTGCTACACGCATTGTCGAGGTTAGATTCTTTGGCGACATTTCACTGAAAAATATTTTAATTACAACAAAAAATTGCCCTTCTGAAAGCCTTAAAATAAGACACTATAATACAGTGGTGAAACCGGAATTTTTGTGTCCATTGAAAAATACAGTAAAATGGAAGTTAAGAACTAATGAGGAAATATATAATAACATTGAAAAAATAACAGAAAAAAAGAATGATTTTTTTTGGATACATTTACAGCATGGATGACGCCAGGCTTTCAAGAGGTTTAGAAAGATTTGAAATAATACCAGTGAACTGTATGGAAAGAAAATTTTTCGATAGCAGACTTTGATTATGGCAGGATTGAAAGTAGAGAGAAGTGCAATAATGAAGGAGTACTGGGGAGGAAGAAGGAGAAAAAACAACAAGAGAGGAATTTAATTTGACACGTGGTCTCTAGCTGACCATAACAAAAAGAAGAAGAAAAATGATAAGCTAGCGAAAATACTTACACGATTCGAATTTATCGTAACGTTTTCTTCAATGTTATATTCATGAGTATAATTATTTTTGTCGTTAGGTATAATGATACACAAACGATGAAAAACAATACAGTATAATTATAACACAATACACAGTACAATTAAATTGAAGAAACTCACACATATGGCGTGGAATAGACTGTAGCATAAATAAATCGAAATACACGCCATCTACTGGATGGTTCGATAAATTAACACACCGCCATCTGTTAGGAATAAACAGTAGCATAAATAAATTGAAACAGAACGTGATCTACTGGATGATTACCCAACCTAGCTAACCAAGTGTTTGTATCGATAAGTTAACACATCGCCATCTGTTAGAAACTTATGGAACTATAATTATAATTTCGTGTGGTCGTAATGACCTGGTGACATGGTTTTCTACCTAGCCCGCCCATCCTGCCTGGTAGAGGGGACCTACATTTTAACGTCGAATCCGAACCACAGTATCGTACTGGCTTATTTCACCTAACACAGCATGCTGCGCCGGAGGTTTAATGCCAGGTTAAGTGTCTATAAAAATCCCCGCCGAGACAGGGACTAGAAACCGGGGACCTTTCCAGCTCCAGTCAGACGCCCTAACCACTGAGCCAGCAGACCGCTTAGCCTTGGTGGCTTACAAATAAATACAAACCATTGTCTTATGACAACATTTAATCAACATTTATTTCGCAAATAATAAATATTGAGGCCTATAATCCAGATGAAAACTATCCTATCTTTTAAGTTGGACTAAATTACACACAGTAAGCCAAATTTCATCTAAATAGATTATGTAGTTTCGGAGTTCATCCCGGACGTACATCGTGACACGAGATTTTTATATATATAATAATGATGGGCAAACTTATCCCACCAGGGACTGATTGTGCTATCATTGGACCAGGCAGATTCAGTGCATTATCTCGACTCTATGAGCGCTGAAATTTGCATCACAGCCTCATCAAGTCCCTCCAAATACTTCTCTTCATATTTTGGGCCTCCTGCTCGTTTTGTGGAAATGCTAAGATCCCCGGAAGGTAGTTTATATATCTTTAAGGGATTACTCCCAGCAGGGATGAGTCACCAGTACGTCGCCAGCTGTCGTCGATTGCCAACAAAGTGACTTACTTGGGCTTTTTCCAGGGTCACTCAGACCAAATTCACACTCAGTGAACATTCACTTGTTGTTGAAGCGCGGTAGCGTTAAATTTAATAGCCTTACGCATTAAGCGTTGAGTGCACATGCGCAGCAAAATTCTGCTGTCACATAAGCTTATGTTAAACAGGGGATCATATTAATTGGAAACATATATTTTCTATTTCAATTAGCATTAACTATTAGAATAGTATGTGATAAATATTCAACAAACACAACGTAAATGGAATAAAAATAATACTAATAAATAGTAATACAAATTAATACTTATACTAATAACAATATTAGTATCTATATAATAAAATAGTTATTATTTGTCCAAAATAAAAAACTTATTATGCTGTTGTGCCTCACATCCTGTAGATAGTAAGAACAGTTATAAGACAATATTGTCCAAGTTGTTCTTCTATATGAAAGCTCTAAATACAAAAAACAGTAAGGCTCGTGCAATAGTCTATAACCTAGTGAAGTCTGCTTTAACTTTTATAATTTTTTATTTATGTGCCAGTAACAGAAGTTTATTTTGTTGCGGGTGCACTCACTGAATTATACTGTTTTTTTCATTACAATTCATTCTGCACATTTCGCAAATCTTTCTCGCTTCCTTCTCAGGATTCCCAGCTCTGTTACTCTCAGGAGAATATGTTTCAAGTGTAACTTTCCTCAAATCTACAAAATGCAAGACTTACTTACGTATTTGCTACTCTAAATTACAAACGTTAAGAAACTTCCAGCGCCCCATTTTAACGTTACCAATAACAGACGCTAGTAACTTATCTATCTGCGCGATAATAAGGCAGCGGATCAGATGCTGTTGTGGCAGGCGGGTTGCCTCCGGCAGGGGCATGACATCTGCCATTGCCTGCCGCGTCGCGGTTCGCCGCTCGTCACGTGACACTTGTGGTCCCGGCAGCTGACTACCTGCGAGCGCTGCTGACACCTGGCGGACGTCTGCCGTGACACCACACTTAATTAAGCCGCCGGCCCAAATGAAAAGGGGGCAGGGGGAACAGGCTTACGCAGACAAATGAGTGCGGTTGGAGCGGCAGGGTAGTAATTAGATGTGTAAGGGACAAAGTAGTAAATTAGTGATAATAGGACATCTCGCGCTGCGGGAAGCGGCGTCATATTAAAACGGACACGCAAAACCTGACTGTCTGACCTGGTTTTACCTTTTACATAACAATGGCGGCGGACTTTACATCTGATTGGCGAATTTAAGGACGTTCTTTGATACCACACTCACTAACGTCGAAAAGTAATGCGAATGTGGTCCCAAATTTAATCAAAATTACTGAAAATTAAGAATGCTAATGTTGTAAATGGTATATCTTCTTAATAAATTAATAGTAAAAATTTTTACTTGCAATGTTTACACTTTCCAGATAGCAACATACAATCCTGTTAATAACGCAGAAGTTACGTCTCATTAAATGTAAGAATCTTCTTTCAGTCTTGTTCGCTACGATTAGGAAAGGTGCATCCGGGTTCAGTGCGTCCTTTGTTGTTCTTCTCTGATAACAACGGCAGTTGATATGTCAAAACCGATTGTAATCTGTGTCAGATATGGATTTAACTATACAAAGTGCTGTAAATGTAAAGTGGGTTAAGAGACATTCTTCGTAATACTGTTATTATAAAATTTAATCACTCTTTTATTTGTAATGAAATATTCTGCAGGATAATGTTGTTAAAACATAATATTTCAACGGCTATCTGCACAGTCTATTGCAGATGTGAATCCATTAGTACAGATTGATTTACGAAGCTAGTCATCAAAGTTTCGTGTCCTAAAGATTCACACCTGAAGATAAAGGCGGACATAGCCGATGAAATATTGTGGTTTTAGAAAAAAAATCAAAAAAATCGGAGGGATACCCGTGTAAGGTTCGTTGCAACCATACCTCTGGAATGTCTCCGTTAGTGATATCTCACTTTCTTTCAACGCATTATAGCTCGTTAGATGCTTGTAGTTCCTCAAAAGTGAAATCTTAATACAATTTTTATTTAAAAGTCAAGAAACTGCATTTTGAATGAGATTTTCTTACCATTTTTTTACATATTAATCGTTAAAGGCCATCCACTGCAAGATATATTTTTTCTCGTAAACAAAACTCTGTAAGATTAAATGTTTAGTATGTCACCTTGCCTTATAGGGTAAGCAGCCAGCATTAATTAATCTATTTTTGGGATAATCAAGTATATATTAATGAGTCTCCAAGTATTCTGATTATTCAGATGTAGGACAATACACGAAACACATGGCACACTTATACTAAACATCCATGCCCTCGCCTGACTCGAACCACCGATACCCTGCACGTGGAGCGCACTAATCTCTACGCTACCGAGGCCAGCAAACATGGTATCATGTGTCGGTATATTTATTACTACAACATATCTGTAAAAATTTCTATCGTGGAGTGAAATAATGAATATCCTTATTTTTCTTCTAAGCTTTGATTATATGAACATCTTTTAAACTTTCTTTTGAAATAAAATAAATTATTCTGATATAAACTTGGATAGAACGTCATATTCACTAAGGAATGTCCATTGATCGTGTTTTAACCTAGTCATATAATGGCAAAATTGTAAATTTATTTTAAGAACAAAGGAAGAGAATCTGCTTTGTCATAACACTGCTGTTAGAGGCAATGTGAGCTGTTAGCGTGCGGTTATAATTGAGCCATAATGGAAAGCTCTTCAGCAGAGCTGGACTCAGCCACGCGAGGCGAGGATTTGGCGTGACCCGATTAACAAGTAGATAGGGCTGACGGAGAGCGCTGGATAAGACCAGAGCCAATTGTCTGGTTTCTATCACCGCTTAGTCGTCGAAAATAATTCGCACTGCTCGGTACAGGAAAGGACACGTTTCGTGTTCTACAAAACACGTAACACGGTAATTTTTGGTTCACTTACAGACCTATGATATTTCCTCATGAACTTGTTTACAGGACAGGATCCATAGTAGCTATTTTTCTCCAATCTATATGTAACGCCTTCTTAGAAATGTTTCATGTTTTACCTTAAACACATAGTGTTAAACTAATGTTTCGCTGGCATCAGTAACCAAATGCTGTTTCCTTGGCTTGACGACTATAAGGTGTAATAACTGGATCTCGCTTATGCTTTATTGTCATCATCAACTAATTCAATCACTGAAGAATGTGACATTTCAGAGTCATAAGTCCAGACAGGATTTCAATGGCTTAATTGAGGTTAAACAGTATTTTGGCGATTCTCTGCTAGTTATCACCAGCGACCGTGGCTATGCAATATCTCTGATGGTCTTCCTCTTGCGGAAAATGGTGTATTAAATTGTTCCCATCCGGAAGTTGTTCAGTGGGTGTTCTTACACATCAGATTGTTTATAAAAGGCCTGCATTAAACCACATCCTTTCCACTCTTCTGAATCATACGACGGTATCAATAGTGACGATAAAACTGATTTACACGTACCGCTGTGTTTGGCAATACTTTAATTTAATTTAATTGTGATAGAGCGCACGCCCTGGTGGCAATTTTGCGAAACGCCCATTTTTTCCCTTTCCTGTGTTCCCTCTCAGTATACGGTTTAAATCTCCTGTTATCCTCAATAGAAATTATATTAAACATACACTCGTCACTACGGTTCGAATGTTTATGACCAAAAAACTAGAGAAATACACATCTAAATATGACCTTAAAAACGGATAATTATGACATAAAAATGACAAAACATGTAAATTTACTACACATCAAAATGTGCTCGATAATAACCCCTTATTTTATCTAGTAGTGTCGCTTTCATGTAGAAAGCTTAATTTACTTCCGTGGACTCATTGCACCATTGGGAAATTAAATTTTGAATTGCGTTAATTTCACATAATTTTCAAAAAAAGAACTGTTTCGGCAGCACTGAAGTACTTCTCCCCATATGCCTTTACGAAACTCCGGTCCTGGCCTCGCATTCGGTAGGACGGCGGTTCGAATCCCCGTCCGGGCATCCAGATTTGTGTTTTCCATGGTTTCCCAAATCACTCCAGGCAAATGCCGGGATGCTTCCTTCAAAAGGCCATAGTCAAATTCCTTCCCATTCCTTGCCCCCCCCCCCATCCTTTCCGTCTCTAAAGACCTCGCTGTTAGAGAGACGTTAAGCAGATTTTCTTTTCTGCATGGATGTGGTCACTGCACATTTAACACTGACTGGGAATTATTTTCAAAAGTACTGGCGGCAATGATACAGTGATTGACGCGGATCGACACAGGCATGCTGCTGCTGCATTGTCGAGATTAAATGGCAGGTGGAACATTAACGTTTAAAAAGCAACAATAATGTATATCTTTAACTTGTGACTGGTGAATTCTGACAAATTCAGTGATAATTAGTTTATTTCCCTCCAAAGTATAATAAGACTGCAGTTCTGTGAATAATTATCTTAATTTCTTCTCATTTATAGTGAATTCCCGGTACTATTTAAAATTACATGTTTTTCCTCAAAGTATGACCATATGACTATAAATATTATCATAATATGGCAAAACCTATGAAAATGGCCAGAATATGCATTTATATGTTTATTAAATACTTTAGGAAACATTCAATCAGTGTTTACTTCAGCATTACAGTTGAAAAAGAAGGCAGGAAAAAATATGATATGTCATAAAGATCGGAACCCTACTCATCACAATTACCTGCACAAACAAATTCCACCTAGAAACATTCATGAATTGAACAGCCTTCCCTACCAATGGATGATACAAGTTTTGTAGCATTCTGACCTGCTGCACAACCTCATCTTAAATCTTGTCTTAACTTTCAAAGACTACACCCTGACTTCCAAAGACATTTAGGCATGGTTGCCCTCTACATCCATCTATCAGAAGTCAGAAGCAACAGAGAAAAAATATTAGAATCAAATATATTTACATCAATCTCCTAAAACATTTTTGTTCAAACAGTGTATTTAATCATATTCTTCCCCTTACATGTAAAACCATAGATGAAATACAATTTATACCAATACTTGTCTAAATACGCGTGTTTCGAGTATTCAGTTGGGTTATTAACAATGTTAGGTCACTAACATCTCAAGCATTGAATTCACAGATCCTGAGAGATATGCGGTTAAATAAGCTTTGGTGTACAGTTCGCGGATATAACGCCTATAGAGTTTTCCAGTGAGGTAGTTAAGGCAAGGTGAGCGTGCGCGGTCAAAGGTGGTAAAAAAGCGAGAAGAAAGAATCTAAATTTCAGACGAGAAGCAAATAAGCGCGAACTGTTATTAAGACCGTTATCTGGATACACCGCCGCCATGCATTGAGATGTAAAACTGCTGAAAGTCCAGTGGCCAACAAAATGTAGAGCGCTAAATTTGACGTAATTACAGCTTGGCGTGTGATACGGATGTCTATTAATTCTGGGCGGCAAAGCCTCGGCTTTTATACTCTCGTTTTTTTGCATCTGTAATGATTACTGATGGTGCTTTCCTCGTACGCATTTCACTTTCAACTCGCTGCACCTATAGTAAATAACACATATAGTATATAACACATATTTTCTTACACATTACCGGCTACTAAAATTGACATGTTATAAGATTTAATAACTTCAAAGTTTATTTTTTTATTTTTTTGCTGTCATTCCCACTTTGTACAATGTAATTATACCCAAACTTACGATTACCGTAATGTCAGGCAAACCGTTCCGGGAACATTAGATACAGACATTAATAATTTTTCCTTAGTTTCAACAAATCACTCTACTTTAAAACACTTTTACCGAATGTCTTTGCTGTCCTTTCAGCACCCAAGTGTTCTTAACAAACATTCAGCCATCGAAAAGATATTAATATCAGAAAATAACACATAAATCTCAGTATTATATATGTAAACTTCAAATATAATCAACTTATTTTCATAATTTGTAACGTGATTTACCGTTTACAGTCACCGTAAATAGCCTATTGTCTAAAAATGATCTGCTTTGGTTATGCCTTCTTTTAGTATCACTGTACTCAAACAATATAGAGCAAATAAACAGCGCCAGTTTGGCGGTAATTATATCAGTCATACGGCTGTGTAGTCTTCACGGATGCACCGTCGGATTGTGTTGTAAAAACACGATATTTCGACGACTTGCTCACCTGAAGAAGACGACTGAGCTAGTGTGCGAAATATCGTGTTTTCACGACACAATCTGCCGGTACACCCGTGAACATTTCATAGCAATTATAGGCCGGGAATGTCTCCGTTCTTAAATCATACTGCTGTTTAATAAGCTTCGTGACGGGTATACTATTTCAGTTTAAAAAATGGGAAACAATTTTATTTGCCAATTGTATTTGTTTTTAAACTCATCTGAAAATAATATGGCTGTTTTATCGATGGAAACAAAATTAGATACATAATTTTGTCGATTCTACCACGAGTGCGAGACCAAGAATTATGTTGGATAGATCTCGGGAATATTTTTGAATTTCGAATGCGTTTTGGGATTAAATCGTTACTACACTTGCAAATGTTACTTGCTAATATTTTTTCAAAGTTGATTATAAAGCCAGACTACCATGTAATTTCCTCGCACTAGCTTCGAGTTTCAGCAGTCATTCTTAAGACTCAGAAAATTTAAACGGTTGATCTGGAATCGGTGTGATTTCAAAACGTGCTTAAATTATTTTGTTGCTTAAATACTTGATCAACTTCCAGAACGTGGATTATACCAGACAGAATATAACTCTTCTGCAATGGTGTTTAAGACCAGCCAACATTGCGAGTTAGACCTATAAATGATATAACAAATTTTAAAAAATGCTAGCAGGGAATGGAATCTAAATTCCTTGTTATTTCTATACGTAAACGAACTACTATAACTTGTAAATGAATGACTGGTTAAAAATTCAAGGGACATATATCATTAACAGTCATTGTACGCTATTATTTT
The DNA here is from genome assembly GCA_031002005.1 of Vandiemenella viatica. Taxonomy (NCBI): domain Eukaryota; kingdom Metazoa; phylum Arthropoda; class Insecta; order Orthoptera; family Morabidae; genus Vandiemenella; species Vandiemenella viatica. The sequence continues at coordinate 139,411,256 of CM061919.1, forward strand.
CGTGCATGGGAACTATTAATTATGCCTCCAGCCAATACATATGATTTCAAATAAATTTAGGAATTTAGAATGGGAGAGGCAAATAAAAGATCTTTTGAGTGTCGTGAGCAGAGGGAAATTACGAAAATAAATCTTCATATTTTCTGCGTTCATACGCATTGACAGAAATATGTTTTACAAAAATCCCTGAAGTTGAGAACATTAATACCATCAAAATTTCTTTTTGGCGAATATTTGTGTTCAGTCTTTTAATTTTTGTGGATTATCAATCAGAACAAACAAATTGGGGAACGAAAATTAATGAAAACATTCTTGCTAAATCCTATGTAATATTACCAGTGTTGTACTTTACATCAAAATATTTGATAACCCTTCGAGGTAGCAGTCATTCATGTCTAAGAAATACAGACTCTTTCCGCTATGATGGAACTAAAAAGGTTTTTCTTTCTTATGGCTTTACGGCTTGTCGACGTCGAGGTCATTAGAGTCGGGAAAGAACTAGGGGCAAAGAACGGGTAGGAATTCAGCCACGGCATTTTGAAGAAAGCATCTCTGCATTCCTCTGGAGTCATTTGGGGAAACCATGGAAAACCGAAATCTGGATGCCCGGATAGTGATAACTAAAAAGGAATTTGAATCTAAGCTGATTGTTATGATGGTTTAAATGCCAATTAAAATAACAATTTGAGAAGAAGTAAAAATTAATCGAAACAACCAGTTCAATCCATTGCGCAGTTTGTCATTCACCTTCTCTCACACACAGTTTACAGGACTGTTCATTCAAAGGAAAAATTACCTTTAATTTATTTCTAGGAAAGAAGACCGGTTGAGTTCTTCAATGCATTTATCCATTTCATCATCGTTACGTCACACAGGCAGTAATACTGTTTCATCATTTCCGTTCTCGCCACTCGCTTTCTTTGGTTTCAAGATATTTTTCGCAGTATTAGTAAACAGAACACAAAATTAAATTAAAATAACATTTCCGGACTCAAGACTTCAAAGGAAACTTTCGGGAAATCTGGATTACTTTCCATGACACAGTTTTCAGCAGAAAACAGTGTTAGCAGAAATATCTTACCTCTAAAAATATTGTAAAGACTGTTGTAACTAAAAAAGTCCTTACAAAAAAAAAAAAAAAAGAGAGACCAAAATTAGAAAAGATAAAAAAAATGGTCGTTGGCTAACAGTCTAACAGATTCTGTTTTTCATTATTCATCTGTAGTTTCTACCAAACTATTTTGCTGATTTTATATTATAGCAGAACCGTATAATGAAAGTTAAACGATAAAATTTCCAAATTGATCCTGATTTGTAATATGGTTAACGTCTGGTCCCCTCCACCCAAAGTTAATAAATTTCGGAAAATCATCTCATAGGAGAGAAAGAAGAAATTGTTAACTGTGCTTAAGAGGTATTGGAAACGGAAGCGAGCATCCATAAACAGCTAAGTGAACTTCAAACAATAATAATAATGTTAATAAGTACTTCATTTCGGTTCAATGGTACTTTATTCCAGGGGAAATCAATAATTTTAAGGTATTGTCGTTGAAGTAATTCTAATGGCAGGTCTAGCCATTCATCATAAGTGAAATCCTTCCTGATTGGTTGTTTCAGTTAGGGAATTTCCTATCAGTTAGCTTCGCCAAGGTGTTGCGTCTTGTAGATTCGTTCGTAGGGGTCATTATAGTAGGGAAAGGACTGAGGGCAAGGAATAGGAACGAATTTAGCCATGGCCTTTTGAAGGAAGCATCCCGATTTGCCCGTGGAGTTATTTGGGGAAACCATGGAGAACCAAAATCTGGATTCCCGGACAGGGATAACTAAAAAGAAATTTGTGGTCCTGGTCATAGTCGTTTCCCGGGGAGTGTGCACAAACCTCGTGGCTCGGTCCAGGGGGGGGGGGGGGTTGTTGGCTGGAAGGCTACGCTGGGCTACGTGGGGGGGGGGGGGGTTCCGAGCCAGGCCACGTAGCTTTCCTTTCATAAAATTTTTCACAGTTAAAATGAGGAACAGAACACACAACAGCATGTGAATATTTAATTCCTTCAGTTAATTATCTCCTTATGTAATTTACAATCATCTGAAAAGAGAAAACAGTACAAAATGTCTTCTGGAATCAAAAGGGAAACAGGCTACGTGCTATGTAGGGGGGAGTGTGTGGGGGGGGGGGGGTAGAGCCAAAATGCCACGAAGGGCTATGTGGGAGGGAGGGGGGGTTCACAGGAGGCCAAAATGGAGCTACGTGGTTTATGCACGCTCTCCCGCTATTGCTTCTCCAATGAGAAGAACTATCTGTTTACCGTTGCGTGATGGGTTGTTAACGGTATTAGTTTCATTCCAGTACTTGTAACTTGCGATAAATTCAATTATGATAAACGCATTTGGCGTTGATCCTTCAAAAGGCCATGGAAGAATTACTTCTTGTTCCAATGCCACCTCTAATAACCTCGACGTAAACGTGGTGTAAAGATTAAAGATTACTTAAAAGAAGAAAGACGTATGCCATTTTAAGGTGTTGGTTAAATTAAATGTAAAAATGCAAAATAAAGAGTAATATAACATATGCAATTTGTATATTACTTTTCTTAAGAAATTTTTAATATGATTTAGAACATTATTTTATTAAATTATTATCAGAATTATTATCTAAATTGTACTTTGTGGTACTTATAATTAATATGAAACTACTATGATATTAATTTATCGAGACATTTTTCACATTTAGCATTAGTTGTTCTCCCGTATAATGCAGTTGATTCCTTTCTTTCACTAACCATAGTGAAATATATTTTTTCACCTAAAAAACTGAAATAAAAGTTTAGGTTCTGATTGTACTACTTTGTCATTAAAGATGCTAAGTCAATGACGGTTACTTTAAGTACATTTTGGTGGTTATTTAACATACAGTATTAGTACACTTTCCACTATCCATCGCAGCAATTTAAAATCCATCATAAGTTAGTGAAACGCTCAGAATAATTCATAAGCGTTTCAGCACCATTTGAAGCTATCGATTGGCTCTTCTTTGTAAGTAATTAGAATTTGATTACCAACAAGAACTGACAAATAGTATTACGCTGGAGTCTATTTCGTTAAGACGTCATGGAATTAAAATTTAGGGTTTTAAATAACGATACGAAAGAAGTTTCATTTGTAAACATTAATATTTTCATTACTCTTTTTGCTTTAAATGGTAAAAGAAAAAATATATTCTGCCAATGTTTTAAAGCTGCTTTTCTCAATCTTTTTGAACCGGGAAACCAGTAAAATTTCAAAAACAATTCAACGGGTCTAATTTGTTTACATATTTGTATATTATAAACATTTGAGACATATTCTTTTATATCAATACAAGATAATAAATCTACCAACATGTTTTGAATTCCTGCTGAAACACAGTTATGCAATTAAGGTGAGCCATTAAAACTGTATTATATATTTAATACCTTTAATATTTATTAGCCAAATGAATAATAATGTTAGGAACCTACAAATGAAGAGAATAAACTTGGAAAAGCAAAACGTTATTACTAATGTTAAATTTATTTTTTCATACGATATCTATAATTCAATTAGAATTATGTTCTTAGTATTCTGCCTGCAAACCTCCTGTCCAATCTTTCCGGTACACGGGATGAGAAGTGCCCTTTAAAAAATTCTATAACTTGTTAATTAAGTTGATACAGAGGCAAATGTTTTCATTTTCGACCATTGTTTCATTAATCAGATGAATACAAGTTCTGGAATTATTAATGCACAGGCTCCCGTTTTCCTTCCCTGTTGCTTCCAGTAGACGCCATCAGTTGGAAAACGTGGTAGGCCTGGGGCACAGTGCCAACTGGGTCAATTGTTGCGCCCCTGCACCACACTCCTCTTTACACACATTCCGGCACCATTGTGGGTTTTAGAATTCATTGATCTACACGGACAATTATTTGCGCTCGAGTAGTCACGGCTGGTGTGTTCGCTTAGCGAGGGTCACGCAACCCCTCTCCCCCATCTCCCCTCTCCAGTTCGACCATTCTCCGCCCGACATCTGTAGCGGCACTGCTCTAACGAGGGCAGCCTGCCAGTCAAGCTCTGAGTTATTGCCTGTATAATGCCCGCCGGCTCTGTCCCCGCCAACTGAAAGGCTTCCGCCAGTCCCGTTGCAAGTGGCGACTCACAGCACCCTTCTTCTTCCTTTTTTATTTTCTCGCCTGGCGCAGTTATTCGCGGAAGGAATTTCTCGTTTCCTCGATCACCTTTCACCTCCCACTCTCCCGTCCCTGTCTTCCTCAAAATCTGAAATCTACGTCCGGAATCTACTACCTGTGAGGGCGCGCTTTGAGTCCGCTCACAATCGCGGATTAACGAATCGAATAATTTACATTTAAATGTCCCTGTAGCGGCCCTGGTGGATATGCAAATCCGATGTGCCTCTGCCTGTCGCCCAGGTTGATATTATAGGGAACGGAATACATTACCGAGGAATCGATGCCGCCCGTGGTCTCCAGGTGGTAATAACAAGCGTGTTGACAAGCACAGTTGTTCGAGTCACGATATCGTTTCGCTGAAACCATATCGCACGATCTTTATTGTTTGAGGATATTAATAAATGCTCTTACGAAGTGAATGTAAGGAACGTATGTTATAATAGGTAATTTTTCTCTTATACAGTCCTTCGGCACAATACTTGTTATCGCAGTGCAGTAGCTATCAAGTCCAGGGCATTATAGTGCCGGTATTGTAATCACCACCCCTACACTGTGTGCTTTACCTTTGTAGAAAGTCACTTTCTCTTCATGACTTGATTTAGGAAGGCAAGAAAGATTCGTCGCTCATTACAGATGTTTAAAGAAAATGCCTTCAGGTACACTTGGCAATGAACCAAGATGCCAATACGACGATGTATGTAGTCTCGTTGAGGATAATTAGGACCACGTTAAACCTTTAATTTGCTTTGAATGTTTACAAATCAGTGTTAAATGTGAGATTGTTAGCCCGTGAGGTTGCATTAACCAAATCCAAATATCCTACAGTGTATAGCGGACCTACAATTAATTGTGGAATCCGAAGCGTGGACAGAAGCGTTCTGGCGTACTTAAGTAAAGGTCGGATTAAAGGCCTTTGAAAATCCTAACCGAGATTGAACAGCGGACTTTTCGATCCGCAGTCAGACGCCTTAATCACTGAGCCAACAGATCACCCTGTACACCAAAATATTATAAGAATTTCGTAAACTATATGCTCCTCATAGTTTATCTTTGTATCATAAAGAAGTTACACAAATTACTAGCTTGTAACAGTTTGGTAGTTAAATGAATTCGTTTTTGTTGTGCGTTCCATCAAGAAAATATTTTTCTTTTACTGTTGTTCCAAATTGCAAAATATCAATACTCCATGCAGCTGGCTTGAAATGCAATTAGCTAAAACAGTTAATGCGACTTCTCTTTGAAGCGAGGGGATTGTTAACTGTATGCTGCACAACAACTCGCATATAACTGAAATTAACGTTTTTCATCTGTATTTCTTAGTGTTTTCTGTACACAATGATTCCTAATGCCACTCTATTTGATGTTCTATCTGTGCTGATGAGTCTAACGCTTGGGTCTCGTATTCGGGAGGAAGCAGGTACGAATCGCCTTTTGGCCATCCATAATTAGGTTTTTCCACGATTTCCTGGGATCACTCCAGGTGAATGCCGCGATGATTCCTTGAAACTACAATTGCTGAATTCCTCCCAGTTCCTTGCCCTGAGTCCTTTCCTACCTCTAATGACCTGAAAGTCAACGAGTCTTAATGCTGTAAGAAAATAAAAGGACTGAATTAGATGATGGTGTAGGTTTTTCAAAGCTTTGTATGGGTTTTCAGGTAACAAAAATAATCTTTGTTTGAAGCCTTTGTTTGAAACCATTACTTCATAGTTTAATGACTTTGTTTGACTGACTATCGTCATTTTGTAAAACAGAAACAAAGAGTGCAGAACGTATATAACATTTATGAGTCTCGCCTTCTTTATTGGTTTGAACAAAATCTCGTAGCGCTTACGAAACAGAATACACTTGAAGTAAATCTGTTAGATTAGAAGAGAGAGCACATCAGCAGCCACAGAACTGTATGGACACAAGACCAAAGACAGTTTGCTGACCTAATGATGCGGTTTAACGCTTGGCAATAAGTATTCGATTATTAAGGAAATAGGAATGAGTACAGTGGATTCAATTCATAAAACTAGAAAGTGGTTAAGCCAACCGATATTAGATCCCACAGATTAATTATGGATGACATTCGCTGCGCCAGTTGGTTTTTCAGAGCACTAAGTCGATAACAAAAAATGTTAGTTTACAATTTGACACCATTAGTTGACAGAAAACCTACTTATGCATTTCATTCCCTCTAAAATCAACGACTAGCTAAAAAGTGCTTTGCACGTGAATTTTGTGCATGAATTAATTTTTCAATATAAGTAGGTGCAATTCTGCTGCATCACGTGGGTCGCATTAAGCTGTAATTTAACTGCCAGATGAATACTTGGAAATTTATTAATTGACGTGATAAACACCTCACAGCTAGTGGAAAAGATGTATATCAGAAGGGCTGGTAGAGCATAAAATGTTATACTTAACTGCTGATGTTAAGATCTGTAGGGAACTAAAACATATTTCAAGAGCCTGTTGTTTCATTTAAAATTATATCCTAGAAAGATTGATACACGTACCGTTTGTTGAACAAAATGTCATCACCAAACAAATTTTATCCTGGATATGGAGATATGAACTTCCACAACTATCAATAAACAGATTCTTCCTTAGGATAACTGGCAACTTCCTTTTCCAGAGATCATGCGATTGCTGTGAATGCCTACAGCATCTTCCATCTTGGTTTCCATGATTTTCAAAGTTTGATTTGTTATTCCTATAAAATATTTGGAACACAGCCAGCTCCTCACATGGTTAATTACTGCTATGTTACACGTCTTTGTCTGTAGTTAAAAACAGTCTAAATACATTATTCTTAAAACCAAATGCTATTTTTGCTGAATGAACAATATATGATTTATGCTTCTGTAATTTCAATTGATTCATGTTTTAAATTTCTCCATGTGCCTCCTATTCGCCAGATTTTGTTGCACCAAGTATCTTTTTCCTGGATTGTTATTCCCAGTTGAAATTAATTTTCGGCATTAAAGACTAACATCAGAGAGTGTGAGTATTGTTGACTCTGTGTGCAAACGATCTATGTTTTGTGTAAATGTTCTTTTATGTTATTCCATCTGTATAGCGTGAAGGTAGCTGATGGCGCAAAGTCCTTGGAAAAATGAACCTAGTGCTTTATCATGAATAAGTCTAGTTATTTTCCTTTGCTTTTAATTTATTTTATTTCGTATTTTAAATATGGATCCTTCGCTGTAACACAGCATTATAAAATAAAAATCCTATCCTTCTTGGAAATCCATCCTATCAATTTCTCCAACTGACAGAGGTTTATTTATCCTGTCTATCTCATGGTTGTTATTCACTATCGAGTTTATTATCGGATGCAATCGACTGTTGCTTAGATTCAGTTCGTCCACCAGACGAACATACATAATATTTTATGTAGAAGAGCTGTAGCAATTGCATATATTTCTTATTTTTTACAGATAATGAGATAAATAAGGCAATTATAGTGTTTCTATTACAATGTTCAGTTATAAAACAGTTTCATGGCAGTCACTTTATCCAGATACAAGTTAATGTCAGAAAGTCTTAAACGGAAGTTTTAAAATTCTATACGATTTCTGATCCAAATATCCACGAAACACTTTCTGCTAAATTCCATATAGCAATTGGATACAAAATATCATCCTCTTCACGCGGTTAATATTAAGTTAATGAGAAATAATAAATTGACATATTTTTGATTTCGCATCATCGGTGTTAAGCTGTTTAGTCTTATACTAATAAACATGACTATACTTGTACTCAGTATTTAATAACATCAATCAATAAATGTGGTATTTTGTGAATATTATAGCAATGAGAGAAGAATCGTATAAAACGCTTCCATTATGTCATGGGCTTCCCTGAACAAGTTTTTGCAACATGAAAATTATTTGACATAGGACTACAACTTCATCAGAGAAATATCAAAAGCTATCTGGTTACCTTTTTCAATTTAATAACATCTCTTCAGAAATGGAATTACTATATTTAACTGACTGCAGTAATTTCTTAATTTCAGTAAACAAATATTTACGTATTACGCAAGAAGAATGTGTCTACATATTTCTATTTTTGATATTTTAATAACTCTGTAATTAGAGTAATATTATTCCCAGTTGCTTCATATTCACTTGTTCGTTTATTGTTTTCACTTTATTATATTTTGGTATTTATAATTTCTTTTGATGTTAATACTTCCTTGTTCTCAAGATTTCTGTTAATATTCAAATTCATACTTCGACACTTTGTTACAATAAATCAAAGAGAACATCTTATTTGGTAATATATCGCACTGAAAAAAAACCAGCAGATATTTGGATTATAAATTTATCTCACAGAATTGTATTAAATAATTATTGATTTTGAGATAATATCCATGGTATTTTCCCCGACGCCTTTGTATTCTTTAAGTGTAAACCTGTTTATTGTAATAAAAAACTGTACTTCATTAGCAATGTTTATTTTTCAGTATTGTTCAGTATTACAATGATGTGAACTTAATAACTTATCTGAGAACTATGTTCCTCGACGTCTAAATTCTAAAAGTTACGGTATACAAAAGACTTCCATAATTCACCTGTAATAGTCAGAATTAAAAAATGGTTGTAAAAAAGCGTAAATATTTTTATTTGACTGGCCAAAATTAATTTCTTGAGAAAAAAGAAAACTAATATTAATACCGGAATGAGCTATTCTCATACTTACTTAAAAATCTTGACTTTTGAATTAAAATCAAATAAAAAAATTTCCTACCAAATTACGATAAACAAATAGTCTGAACAATTCCGGTAGTTGACAACACGTGTAATATTGAGAAACGCATTTGTGCTCTGTGTTATTATTATTTTAATTACTAAGTAGTTTCCTGACTACAGCAAACATAATAGGTGTCCAACTACAAATCTTCCCTAGAGCATATTATTTAATCCAAATCTTGAAAGCGGTCTGGCGTACTTCACATTACACAGCAAACTGTGCTCGAGGTGGCGTTCGGGTTAACGGCCAATGAAAATCCCCCCCCCCCCCAGACTGGGATTCGAACCGAGGACCTTCCTTTTCACAGTCAGACACCTTCACCACTGCGCCACCAGACCGCGATATCTAAACCACCTTCTTTCTCGGAACTGAGAGAGGTTACATTTGAAAGTTTATGTCAGTTATATTTGACCATCTTCTAGCAGTAGTTTCCTTGCTGAATGTTGTTGCTTGCAGCTCAGTATGAAGAGATAAATATCGTACACATCATAACAGGTGGGGCACATAGCAGAATCAAACAACCGCATGACGTATTTTTGGTGTTGTACTAAATTGCGCCCTGTCCTAAGTCTGTTCATTAATGTAAATTTTCCCCAGCTCTAGTTGAGCGTACCCAGCTTGAAAACCAGACACTTACGAAAATAACCAATTAATGGTGTTACAATAGAACCACAATTCCTTGTTACTGTCTTGGTCATATGTTACCTTCCTTTTCTCCTTCATAAGTTAATGTGATGTGATGATATATGCCACAAGGGATAGGCCGGGCGCTATATTTTCGAACTGTGAAACCCCCGTAGTTTTTGAGTTATGACAAATTATAAGTAAAAGAATTTGATGAACGGAAGAAATTCAAATAAGTATTCCAACAAAAGGTGCCGTTTAGATACAACATTTCTTTTTTTTTAAAGAAAAATGCTATAGGAACCAGTTTTTTCCCCTAACATTAGTCACTCGACTGATAGATACAATTTGCCGTCCGTGAACTTCCTCACAATTATCCAGTGCAACTAACATCCTCAATTATCTGCTAATCTTTGTCTTTCTTAACAGTTATTTCCTTTAACTACTCTCTCGAAAGGAATTTGTGTTAACTATATTAAGTTAGTTTTTCATCTCGTTATCGAGCGTGGTGGGTGAACGGTTAACGTTCTGGTCTCGCGTTTGGGAGGACGCAGGTTCGAATCCCCGTCCGGGAATCCAAATTTGGGTTTTCCACGGTCTCCCCAAATCACTCCATGCGAATGACGGGATGCTTCCTTTAAAAAGTCCACGACAGACTTCCTTCCCGTTCCTTGTCCCCATTCCCTTCCCGCCTCTAATTACCTTATCCGTCGACAAGGCTTAAAGCAATAAGTAAAAAAAAATCATCTCTTTCATATATATTCTGATCTTTCTATCCGTTTAGATTTATTTCCTTCCAACAATTATTTTAAGTTGATTTTTGAATCTATAATCTATAGGCTATATTTAAAGATGAATGTATGTATGTTTGTTTGTTTGTTCTTTATACAAATCCACAATTTTCATCCGATCTCGATGAAACTTTGCACACCTATCCTTTGAAACAAGGAGAAAAATAGTCTACATTTGGTTGAAAAATTATCTGTATAAATATTACATGTTGTCTTATAATTTCGAGATATTACTGAACGGCGATAGACAGACGCGTTGGATATGGAGGTCTGCGTACTATTTTACAGTGTAGCGGTCAGGTAGCTCAGTGGTTAAAGCGCTTGCTTATAAAGTTAGGGGTGCAATCCGAGGCAAATCGTAGGTAGTCTTGCAATGCTGTGGGTGTACACTCTTTTACGTTATATTGATCCATCAGGGGTGATTCGTAGTCAGTGTGTGTGTGTTCTCAGTAGCAATACTATAAATGTGGAAGTAAGTCTCTGTCTTATGTTAAGTTTTGACAACTAAATGCCTATACCGATATTGACGGAATTTGACAAGAAAATCTCTAGGGAGGGCAAAGGACATTTTTTTTGGTATGATTAACAGATGTAGTCACGAAATTTTGAGAACTTATCGAATAGTTACGGAGAGACGGATGTGTGTGTGTTGGTCTGTAATGTTACGTCGCTTGCTCAAGCTATGCTTCTCAGCCATTATGTTAGTGTATAATTTGTTAATAAATTTCGTTTAGAGAAAAAACGTATTATTTAGTATAGATGTGGTTTTTCTCTGTCCTATTAGTTTGTGTCTGCTTAAATATTTCTGGCACCAATTTATTTTTCCTTCTTTTTTGACATGCCTTGCGGGCGTAAACTGGCCTAAGTTGTAGCTCTAGCAGAGCACGAGCAGCTTAAGTTATTAGAACCCAAGAATCGGATGCTCATGCTGAAGAAAGAAGAAAAGTCCAAGCTGAAATAAAGCTGTCCTTAGTTAACACCCCCCCCCCTCCACATCCCCTCACATTCGTTTGTTTTTCTGTTTTTAAATATGTTGGAAATTGATTCTCTTCAAGAGTCAGGTTCGATGGTAGAATGATATAGTGATGGGTTTTCCGGTCAAATTATGCCGACTCGGTGTTGTTTGGGACCAATCCTTCGCTACCAACAACTTTTTATAATCAATTCTGGCAAAGAAATTCTTAATCCACGCGTACGAAGTCACGGTTATCAGCTAGTAAATTATATTTAATGAAATCTTCTTGTCTGACTAAGTGTTTATACACGATATTTTGGCAATCGAACACTATGTCGCCATTTCCTACTGAAGATGGCGACAAAAATTTCAATCGCAGAAATGTCGTGTGTAAACACTTTCTTCAATTGGCTAGTCACCCGAGAACATTATAATAATTCTCAATGCCCAGAAAAACTTGATTATTCTGGATACATATTTAATTTTTAACGTTCGTAGTATCCTTTACTGGTTACTGGCATTTAAACAGAACAATCTAACTTTAGCAGGTGTCAGGAAGTGAATCTGATTTCGCGCGGATTGTTAAGCGAAACTGCCTGCGGCCAAATTCACTGAGGCAGCGGAATTTCAGCCGCGGTGATGGGATACTCCTGTGAATCAGAATCCCAAAATACCGAAATCTAAACCCGCACCGGCTAAAGGCCACATCGACCATATTCTGGCCGAGCCGTATCCCGTGGCTTTGGTGTAAATGACAGACCGGAGCAGACCTAAACGTTTTCCCCCTTTCAGTCTGTTGCCGGCCGTCCGTTTGACGTTCGTAGGGCTTAAATTGTCAGTCCCACTGTAGCCGCCTGAATAATGCAACCCGGACAGCAGAGAGAGCGAAAACTTTGTGTTAGCTGAAGCACGGCGTTCATAGCGGATCCACGTGCCGTCCCCTATCGCGAGGAACTGACGAAAAGACACACGAAAAATAAAATATATTATTCGCCTGTCGGCAGTTGACACTGACAGTACTTTTGAGAAAGTATAACAGGTCGTTCCTGAGAGATTAAAACGCTCCGCGAACTCTGATGTCGATTTACTATATCACCAATGCCAAAAATGTGCTAGACTGCCACGTCAGCAGAAAAATGTACCGTACCGTAACAGACTTGTTGTATAAACTCTTTTCATCAGCTGTCACAAATTCTTTTCATCAGCTGTCAGTGCAGCCATAAACTTACACATTGATACTCAAATTGTTATTGTCTGTCTCTTCTGAGCTATTCGGTGCATCCATTCTTACAATGACCCCAGCGACTGTCTTGCTAAGTTTTGAATTGGTATAAAGTCGTTTATTGCATAAAGTCAACAATATATAGACATAGGACAGCAGGACAAAGGATCGGTTTAAATTCCGCCACTACTTCTGTCATCAATTTGATTCAGGTTACCTGATTATCCAGCGCAGAAATACACGACTATATTAACAACGCGTAAAATAAGGAAGATTTACAAAGTCTGTGGCAGGATGTGGCAATCACCACTAGAATTAATGCTGAACTATTTCAATGAAGTGAGTGTGAACAACTCGTAATAGTACAAGAGAAAATAAATGTTGGTTTAATGAAATGAACATTTAAGGTTTTCGAACAGTGTCACTACCTTCGATCCCACCAAGCGTGGTAGGTTGAGCGTCCGGTCCTGGCATTAAAAGGAATGTAGGTTCGATTCCTCGCATGGTTATCCAGATTATGATTTCTACGTTTTCCCGAAATCACTCTGGTTGAATTCCTTCCTTTCCCGGCTGCAATGATCTTGACGTCGAGGAGCTGTTAATCACGAAACAAAAAAGGAAATATAGGCGTATAAAATAGTTATAAAATTGCGATTAATTCTCAAGTTCGCTTCAAACCGTAAACTGACATCAGAAAGCAATTCCACAAACATTTTGTTTGTTTCCATATATAATGTAACTAACATATTCGGCAACTTATTAAAAGCTTTTTTGTCAAACCCACTGAATAAAAATAATACTGAATAAAACAAGATAGTTTGCTTTCTTTTCTGGTATACCGTATTTGCATTGTGTGTTCGAGTGTGCAGTATTCGGCTAAGAAAGTATTATTCAAGTTACTAACATGTTCTCTACGAACTATTTGCAGAATAACTGTACAGACCTCCTACAGGAATCTAATCATGTTCACAATGCCAACAGAATACAAACACCTTTAAAGTCTTTTGAAGGAGAAAATCCTCAACGCTCCAGTACTGACTAGCATTTTCACGCTGCTTCGCGTGGACCTTTCGATTAATTTTTCTTGTAGTAGCAAAACATAAACAATTAATTCACACAATTAAGTTACGTTTATTGGAGTATTATTCTTAGAATTAGAGGTTTTACTGTTGTTTTCCATCAGAAAACTGTAGAAATAAGCAACCATAGTTAAATTCTAAGCTAGGCCATAAACTTTCAAGCTGTAAAACGGCCATCCATATTGGCGCGATAGTTTTTACATGTTGTTTCCTCAAACTCTCAGACAACGCAGCTTGTTTACAGATTTGTAATGGTACAGAAGTATACATATGCATTAGTATAATATTCAAGTAAATACAACATCCAAAAATAGTTTAAGTCATTGTAAGTTGCACACAGGGAGATATAATTCTCTGCATCATAGTAATTACATGTTATGACGCAGAAACTGAAACATTATTTACAAAAATCTGATAGCATAAACCGAAATTGGAAAAAGTGAAAAAAATTCTTCCTCTAATTTGGCTACTGAAATGTCTGGGAAAATAATATATGCCTTGGGGTATTTAACGTGTAGCTAATAGCCACTGACAGTTTTAAAATGTAACAGTCAACATTATCATATTGAAATTACATTCAAATGTAGTAAGTAAAACAAGATATCACAAGTTTACAATTAAAAGTGGTAGCTATACGTACTTTTGAGATGTTAAATCCCTAACCTATGAACAGTAGTTGTCAATATTAATTGTTTTTTTAAACACTGGTTTGTTTTATTCCTCATCCTGTAAACTGTTCACTAAACTCATGGGATGCTAAATAACTAAGCCACCATCAATAGTTGGAAAACATTATCACTTTTTTAAGAATGAAATTCAGTGTTCCACATCCCGAGAATATTCCTGCATGAGGTAATTTAATCACATCCAACCTGCAATAAATAAATAAATTCACTGTGAGCAAGTGTTACAAAAGCACCTTATGTTTCACCCTACACAAGCGACAGTCTAAATCACGTAATTTCAGGAGCCCCATAGCGATTCTTGTATGCGAGGCGGTTTGGTGATAGCGGAGATACTGTTAGCTTAGTTGCGATTTACACAATGTCACCTTGCGTAAAACAAATGACACCTCGACGGCGCTTAATATAGTGTTAGCATTAGCTCCGCACAGTATTACGCTTGTGTAAACCATGTTACAACCATTCGAGGCGATAATGTGGCCGTTGTTTTCGTAAATGGTCGCTTTATTACTTTGGGCTACGCTGTAATAACAGCGGGAGTGCTTTAAAAAGCAAACACGGAAATCACACACATAAAACACCTGCAACGCAGCGGAACTTGCACGCCAGCTAAATCCTGTGACCGTGTCAACGATTTATTGCGACGACCTTTGTCACGATGGCGGAGACCGCTGTGTTTTATGTCTGACGTAAGAACAAACAGTCGTTAATTCCACTTAGATCTTACTATTCTCTATCACCGTGACCCTTTCTGCTCTGAAATTGTGAAGAAATAGTCGTGTACAATGAATAATATAGTTTCTGGCTTCATTATTAAACAGAGGTCAGAATTAGTAACTTGATGCTTTATTTGTTTTATTTATTTATTTTTATTTGGCATTGAACCTTTTGATCTTACAGTCGTACCAAGTAAAATTAAACTCCTCTCAACTTTTAGGTTATTGTTTCTGACAAATGGTATAAATAAACAATATACGGTATATCAACATTTCCAGTGGCCAGTAAATGTTTCATGTTGATTGGTAGCTGGATGCCCTTGTTGTGAAAGTGTTAGCATGAAGTTTCTGATGTTGTTCAAGTATTTCGTGCAGGCAAATAAAATGAGATTAATGTCACATTCCACATCTTCTTAACAGTCACACCGTGGAGATTAAACTGGTTTAATTCTGTATGCGAGGGAACGAAGTCATGGTTGAACTTTAATCTAGCTGTTGTAGTTATTAATCCTCCTGATGGAACGCCTTTTGGTGATACGGTATGTGGGTTTGGATGCATGCGTAGAGGTGACCTCTAAGTTGTGATGTTTCAGATCATTCTCTGTTCCAAGTTTCCCTGCAGTTTCTCTCAAGGAAGTTTGTGATATCTTACTCGCAGTTTCTTATAGCACTTTTTGCTAGGCGGTCTGCCTCTTCGTTTCCTGTTAGTTTCACATGTGCTTTTATCGATATAAATACCATCACTTCTTTGCTTAGGTTCGTGATTCTGCTGCAGGTCTGTATGACTTTCATTATCAAAAAATCGTATCGATTGTAGTTTTCAAAGGTAATATTTTTTTTATAGGGATGATTTTGAGTCCGTTAATATTAGAATAGTCCTTTTTAACGAACGTAACCCGTATTCCAGAGATTTTGAAACGGCCACCATTTCCGCTGTAGATTTGAGGCTTCCGTTCGAAGCTTATTCATTCTCGAGTCTTATAGTTTTTACTTTTATTTTATTAATAGCGTTGCATAATTGCAAAGTGCTCCAAAAAATACTTTAGCAATGAATCTTTCAAAGTTAGCGCTAAGAAAGTTGAATTTGAGTAATTAAAAACTAATTTAATATTAGCTGTTGGATTAAACAGAATACGCGTAAGTAATACAATTTTCTTCTTTCTATTCCCAGAATAAATTATTAATACTTCCTTCTAACTCCGCACACATGAGATACTATCTTGTCTGTGGGAAAATCAAAGTGAATTCTCTATTATTAATAGGAAAATGTCTGTGTTTGTTTCTAAACGGAAGTGAATTAAAACATCACTAAACACAACACTTAAACTGAATGTTTGGGACATTCCCATACACCTGAGATGCCGCTAAGACCATGTTCTCACTGATTTCTGCGCTTGTAACTAACAGTGTGTGTTTGAAGACATACGAAGGGATTGATTGTAAATGTGGATAATTTTTTTATTAATGTGTTTTGGTTTTGATGTATAAAAATGCTGTAAACGTATCGGATATCAGTAATAAATGTACTAAAAGCAGTACCCAAAAGATTCTAATTATGTTTCACTTATGTATACTCTAATTGAGATTTTTATTGATTGATCTTTGATGTGGTTAGTGTGATGTTGATTGCTTTTTAAAATATTTTCGCAATTTCGTTTAAATTTGATTCCATATTATTTTGTGCACGTTTTTATTGTTTTTGCATGATTTACATCGTTTCTATATTTTTTTTAGCGCGTCCGAAATTGCCTTCCAGAAGTTCTCACTTTCTTCTTCTCATCAAAACTTCTGTTAGATGTATTAAACCACGGTCAGCATCACTTGTTGTCTCACTCTGTATGAATAAAATTGTCCTATCTTACTCACGGAACTTTGATGACGCATCTACCATTTCTTACGACCGTGAAAATGTTATTTATTGGTACATCATTGCATGTACTACAATTAAAAATTAGGTAAGTGAATTTTTATAAAACTTGAGAAAAGCAACTAATGTTTAAACGTCATGGCATTCATATATCTGCATGTATAATAATTATGGTTTCTAAAATAAAACATGTTAGGTTCAGGAAATGCGAAGTTAGCGATTCTGCCATCCAGTTTCTCCTTAGAATGAAGAGATTCTCCGACATTCGATTAAACGTCCCTGTATAAGTAAAAAAAAACCCAGGTTAACTGTAGTGAAACAGACACTGTTTTTCTGTAAGTATCGTGAGTTAACTTACGACAGGTTGTGATATCTACGCAGTGTTCGTGGGGCAGACGACTGAAGAACTTTACAGCACCAGGATGGCAAAACTTCATAAATCTTTGTAACTCTTTAATTTTTATCCTGGAAAATGGCAGGAGATCTAGAATAGAAGGAAAATGTTCGAATTATATTACGGTAAACGAAATGTCATTAAACTATTGTGAAGTGTACATTTTTACTGAAGTTTTACGTATAATTATAAGATGGAGTGGGACGTTCAAATAAGCCACCCTCCATTGGTTGACCAAGTCGAGGTGCCCTTATGATGCCCGTTTACATTCCTCCGGGGTATGTCGTGCGATATTGCAGCAAGCGCCTGTGGTTAGATGCAGAAATTACTTTAACAGGGTGCGTTTGGAAAGGGCATCTTGGAACGTACTTTAAGCCCGATATCGTTTTCCATTCCAACACCATTTCTTGGGTAACGTTGACCACAGTGATAGGATATGGTTTACACGCGGAAGCTTTGAATATTTCTTTGAAATTTTCTTCTGCATCATTGATTTTACGTTTCATATTCAAGTATTTTTATCGCACTCTAATTACAAATGCCTATGGATAGGAAATGTAATTTTTATCTTCATCATAGCACCAATTTGAAAGTTCTACATCTACATCCATACTCTGCAAATCACAAACATTGTGGGTGGCAGAGGGTGCTAAGCACCAATCTTGAACCCACGCATTCCAATCCCGAATAGTGCGAGGAAAGAAGGAATACATAAAACCATCAGTACGGCATCTTATTTCTCTAATCTTATCTCTCCGGTCATTTCCACATAAATAGGTTGGCGGAAGAAGTATTTCATTGCACTCGAAACTTAAATTTTTTCGCATATTCCCCAATAAATTCGAACGCAAGCTACGTCGTCTGTCTTCCAAACTATCCTAGCCCAATCTCGTATGTATCAATTCTGTGACGCTTTCATAAGGGCTGTAACAACAAGTCACGAATCGAGCGGCTCTCCTCTGCACCCTCTCTACTGAGTCAATCAGAATCTTGCGATACGGATCCCAAACCCCACAACAGTAATCCAGATGCGGACGCACTAGTGTTTTATACGCTATTTCCTTTGTATGACACTACAATTCATCAAAACACGATCTATGAATAGTAATTTAGAATTAGCCTTGCCTACGACGGAAGTTATGTGCATGTCCCATTTCATGTTGCTTTGTAATATCACCCCCAGATACTTCACGGAATCAACCGTATCAACAGCTGAATTGTTTATTTTGTATTCTTGAAAAAACTGATTCTTCTTGTTACTTATCCGCATTGCCTTGCACTTTTTGCAATTAAGTGTAAGCTGCCATAAGTTACATAATTAATGAAGCGGAAGACGGTGTCTTTATTAGTTTTCCCACCAGCTGAATCACAAAATATTTCGCGTTCTTCGTTCTTCTAAAATATGAGTGAAACAGGAATGAGAGCACTTCATTCGCGCCCCTTTTTGTAGTGCATTCTGGGTAAACATTAAAAAATGATACACCCGTTGTAGTAAAATGGATATTGAACGAAAACATGGCCAGTTGACGTTTATAGTAAACTTCATAGGTTGCTGTATTTGGAAGCAATACATTTTTTGAATGTCTGCGCAGATAACCACCTTCTTTTTATTTTTCCTTGCCTCCACTTTAGAGTTCTTTTTCAAATCGTAACATCCTTCAGCCTCTTTTTATGAAGTCTATTGTCGTTAAACGATCAATTGCGTTTTATCTTTCTCCATCGTAAAAGTTTTAATTTTTTCTGTGAATGAACCCGAACTCCACACAAGCGTCTGCACGAGGATATCCAATGAATTTTGTATTGAAAATTATTCTTTATGTGTCATAAGACACAGTCGTGGTAGGATGAAACATTAAATGATTTTACACTTTTTATTTTTAGATGTTCTGAAAAGTAGGTTTTCTTGGACTTCTTGAGGCTTCAGTGGCTCTAACGGTTCCTGAAACTTCTAATCTGATTCTCAATCGAATTTGAAATGATGGTATCTAGTAGCCTGTTTTGTATCGAATTCTAACGCCTTTTATCCACAGAAGAACATCAAAATGACTTGTCTGCAGATAGTAGAGCTTATTTTTCTGATACCATACATTGCTCAAAACGGCACATAACTGAACGTCTTTAACTTCCGCCGTCTCTCAACCGACGCAAACTCTGTAAACGCAGCTAACAACGTGAAACTTAGCAACGTCTTATTTCTTCCGAGGCTTTCTCTGCGACACGGGCATAGCCGTGATCAACCCTCCCAAATACCTATTCTGTTCATCTTGAGATTGTAGGCAACTGAAATGGCGTAATATTTCCTTTACGTCACTTTCACTTGTGATGTCGTAGCAGTCGAATCGTTTTAAATTGCAAGGGGGACCAGGTTCGTATGTAGAAAGATTTAGTTTCTTTTTTACCTCTGATATCCGTCCAGTCTTCATCCGTTTCTCTGTGCAGTTTGACATGTTTATCCACTGGAAAAGATGGCTGTCCATCACACACTCGCAGCATACAAGTGACAACCCAACAATAACCGTGTGGATTATCTGAATCAAAAAACGGGAGGGGAACACAGAAAACAACAGAAATATTGATAGCGCCACGATACGGTTTGCTCTGAAATCTCCTCGCCTTCTGCGTTACTATTCACTCACCTGCGTCTGTCCCCCCCCCCTCCCCCGCCCCGCTGTCTTCTCTGGTTCCTTCCCCTTACACCAAAGTTTCAATGGTAATATACCTCTCTTCCGATGCGTATAATCATACTAGATCAAACTGAAAAAAAACACACAAACACACACACACATAAAAACACAAAAAAAACCTCAACTTCGGAAAAAAATTGCCTGGTTTTTTCCACCGAGTCTTCAAATGCAACCGAAATCCTAAGAGCTGATTATATGCAGAATTTCAGAGGCAATCTAACTGCAGTCGCAGTGAACTAGATCGCTAGCTTAACGGAAGTAATCTGAGAAGCATTAAAATTCTTCAAAACATGCGCCAGAACACAATAGATCTTGGAGATACATAATGAATTATGTATAATCCGCCCAGCTTTTTATATCCTACAGTACGTGTTATCGGATGTTCACGCATCACGCTCTTACAATTATGAACTCCTCATACCGAAAACGACCTCTCACCTGAAAATTACAAAATAAATTTGAAAGTGTCAGAATCAAACTAAGGGAGAGTGTATGAATAGGTACTCATTAACTGTACTAAACAATAAGGTGAAACTCAGAAAAACGTTTTAGTCTTTATATAAAATTTTAGATGATTCCGAGGCAAAAAATGTTGTTTTAATTATTTGTGCAATGCGGCAAATAGAACTATTCATAACAATGATTTATTAATTCGAAAGTCATTTTTACTATTATCCCGGTTGAATATATGTATAATGTGTCTGATGAATTATTCTATCCATCCCAAAACATTGTTGTACGCTTTTTGTCTATAAATTTAGTTTACGAATACAATTAATTAACTGCCACAAAAATTAGGAATATAATGAAGAAATTATGATACTTGCATGAAAGTTATGGTTAATATTCTTAATATTTTCATTTAACTAATTTTGATACTAGTCGTTACTCACGGCAGTTCATTCTGAGTAACACTGTTTACTCATATCGAGTATGCCAAGTATGGGCACGTTAGTCTTACTGATGTTTGCAAACCCATGATGTATTTATTGGAAACTAAATTTTAGCTCGTTTAAAATGAGAAATATGAGATACATCTGACATGGCTAATTTCATAAATGGCAACATGCATTACAGATATTTGAGGTGTAAGAGTGTGAAGAACAAGCCAGTCAGGTAGACTGTGTTGCTAGCCTGGTGAATCGAGTAGAAGTCGAGGAATCGGTGACGATTTGTTTGCGAAATAGAAAATTGTTAAGACTTATATATAGATCATACGTAGATAAGCGAACCGAGCTACAAAATATAAAAATAACCAGGCAAGTGTGATTTGAGCTTCGCACAAATTACTCCATACTCCCGGACTTTAATAGATATCTTGTACGTTGCATGTCATAACATTTTGCAGAAATCACCTTTTCTGTTTAGGTCTCCGCTCCCCGGCCCCATATAAATGTCACCCCATGGTGCCGCTCACAACGATAGTACAATCGTTCAATTTCAATAAAAGTAGTATTAATATAACTAACATCAAAATATAAGCTTTCATTCGGTTTACTCTAAACTTACATATTATATCAGATGAAGTATTTTTGTATTTTTCGTATTGATACAAGATAAGGTCGATATAGGGCACAATTTTCAAGATCCTCTAAACTTTATTTTAAATGAAAAAAAAAAAAATCCTGAGTTCTCTGCTTAGTAAGCATTTTTTTTACTTATGGCTTTACGCCTCGTCGACATCGAGGTCATTAAGGCGGGATGGGACTGGGGGTCAGGAAACGGGAAGGAATTCGGCCATGGTCTTTTGGAAGAAGTATCCCGGCATTCACCTATAGTGATTTGGGGAAGCCATGGAAAAATCAAATCTGGATGCCCGGACGGGGATTCGAACCGGCATCCTCCGGAATGCGCGGCCAGAGCGTTAACCGCTCATCCATAAACATCTGTGTCTCACACGCTGATGTAGGAAATATAATATTTCGTTCGACTTCCTGTATTTCTGTAAAAATCTCCCGGGATATAATTTTAGTTAATTTTTTTTATTATTCTGGCTTTACAACCCTTCGACAAGGAGGTCATTAGAGGCCGGAAAGAATTGGGGAGTAACAGGAATTATCTCGGCCATGGCCTGTTTGAAGGAACCATCCCGACAATTCATCTGACGTGATTTCGGGAAAACATGGAAATCGGAAATATGGACGGCTGGAGGGAGATTCGAATTCATGTTTGCCAGAATGCGAGACCAGAGCGTTAGGGTTCATACATCACACTCGGTATTCATAATTTTTAAAATTTTAAACATGACATTCGGGTGAATGTCAACGAGACACGTGGAATTTGCAAATGTGAAATCTCCAACCTATTATGTTTAAGTGTTAGAGCAATGTTACCCACGTACAGACAGCCAAGAGTAAGCTATAGGGCTCCGTTTCTAGTTGCGTATAAAAATGTAACTAGGAAAATCATTAAATAACGTTTGAAAGTTTCATAAAGCTGATTTTGCCCTTGAATTTTTAAGACGATAATTTCACGATTAAAAATAATAATAATAATAAAAAAACACTAATAAAATTTAGTTTCATAATGCCTCTTTTAAACACTTTGGTTTACATATAGTTGTGTTCTTTCATTACATAATGTAATTCAAAAAATAAAACATTTTGGACTGGTATTTTATTATAAATGTAGACAGCTGGAAAAGAGAAATATTGCAGCACGCTTAAAAAAATAAAACGCCATGTTGCATTAAATTAACGTTGCCTTAAATACCACTCCATTTTTAACTTTTTACGTATTTAACGCGTACGTTTACGAACAATTCTGTTTAATTACATAAATTTTTTTCTTTATTATTCTCTAATCCGGTTAACAATAAATTTAGCATCATTTAATTAATATCGAGCCCTTTGAAGTTTAATAAGTTTCATCTAACGGTATCATTAAACGCTAACACGACTGTTGTAAACATTTAAATGAAAACATATGCAATAAATAATAATCGGAAAAATGTGTGTCAAGATCAGTAAATTGCTGATTCAAAACGGTTAACGGTTGACAGCTAGAGAATATTGTAACTACAAGAAGCCTTCACCCCGTCAAACTTTGTTCCAATAACTCAGAGAACGGGACCCGCCCTGTACTTGTGGACAAATGGCCTTCCTTGTCGATACTGCGGGACATAAACAATAGTGGTTGACCAGCCACCTGCATGCATAATCCACGCAAGAAGCAACTAATTATAGAGTTTGACTGCTCAGGTACTTGCTGAAAATTTATGGTCAGTATTACAAGCTTTGTGGAGCCGAGAAACAAGACCCAGTGCTTGTAGTTTGGAGAGGCCTTTCGCTCTGTCTTGAGGATACTAGCTATCTCCCTGTTATGTGGAACACATTACCTCCAGCTAAGTGGAACTTAAAAGCTATCTACAGCTCATATTCTGCAGTATAAAGCAATGTCAATTTACGATTCAGACGGGGAATTTAACAGTCCTTTATTAGATCTGAACTGGTTTTTAAACCAACTTGCAGTGAAATAACATACCGACATTTATTCTATAATATTCACGAATTGGAACATTGTTTAAATTAAGAACGGCCCAGGTGGATTCTTTATAACTAATTTAATTACGGAGAAGTAAGAACAGTTATACCAGATATAAAAGGTGTTAATTCCTGCGGTATACTCAACATTAAGCGGTAGTGAACTATGCTGAAGACTAAGGTAAAACACAGAGTAATATCTGTATACAAACGGATCAGAATATTTATATGAACCGTATCAGTCTTACGACTTTCCCCTCCAAATCCACCACAAAATTAGGTTACGAGTTTTCAAAAACAACTCTGTGGTACAAGAAAATGCTGCTGTTATTTTTATCTATGCAAGATATACTGTTTATTATTTTTGTGTGTGTAGCTTTTCGCCTTTTCCACGGCATTAGAGGCGGTATATTGATGAAATAACGGGTTCTCCAGGTACCACATGAAGCAGGCCAAAACCTGTGTCATTAACAAATAATTAAAGATTTCGTCATCCCTGTGCTGGCATGGCGTTCGGGAAATCGCAGGTTCGGATTACCATCCAGACATCCAGATTTCGGTTTTTGCATGATTTCGCGAAATAAATGCCGGATCCCGGCAAAGTTCTTTCAAAAGTTCATTGACAAATTTATTTCGTTTCATGCCCATTCCTATCCCGCCTCTAATGAAATCGACATTGATGAAAAGAGGCCTAAGGAAATATTTGATAAAATTCGTAAAGTAACTACGGTAAATTAGGGTTAATACCGTGGACGCTTTGAAAAGATTTTGATTGTCAGACTTAATTCCATCGCTCTTAGTTTATTTGCTTCTTTTCGCATTCGGTAGAAATAGACTGGATTAAAATATTTACACAATTTCTCTGCTGTTAATTGATGAAGTACCACAAATAACCCAGCTAATACATCGTATATTTCATTAGAGCAGTCTGATAACCAAAGACCTACTGGATTCTTTGATTCTTCAACATCTCAAAATACTTTTTTTTATTATTATTATTCAGCTGGTTTCTGGGGGAAACGCGCAGGCGCAATTGAAGAATTTATCATCACTATACGATTTGAAAATATTAGTAATTTTTTTTTAATTGATGGTTGTTGAAATTTACTATCCGCTAAAATATTGACGTTTTATATCAGATATACAAGTGACATATTTGATTTTTATTATTTTCTGATTTTCCCCTATTATTGTCTTCAAATATTTTCCTAACCATTTACGTTTCTATTAGATTACTAAGATAGCGCGAGTAACAACTAAATATTTTTGAAGTCACTATCCACTGATTCCACAAGCAGTACGATTAAGGAATACGACGAACTTATTTGTTTAATAATAGCTCTTTAAAAATAAGTTATCACATGAAAATGTTGCGAATCACGTGTTTTTCGTGAAAAAAAGCGTCAAAAATAATCATTCTATATCGATATTGGTCAGTATGGTTACGACCTTCAAGAATTTTTTAGTCTATGTTCAAACACGATGTTTTAACACGTCATTAAATAGCTCACAGTGCTAGCTCTAAATAACAGTTTCATTACAAATTGACTGTTCCTTACCAAATAGCAATATGTGTGGAATAATTTTTGCTTCGTCCATGAATTATGCAAAAGAATTGCATATTACTTTAGTCAAAAGTCGTCTAGCAAAAGTGACTTATTTTTAAATGCTGTTCTTAGTTTCTATATTTATTAATATTTAACTGTATTATTCCAATACTTTTATTGTTATTAGTAATACTATTCCTGCTTGGGATAATGCTTATGCGTCGGCAACAATTTTAAGTAAAACTTTTCACTATCTTCTTCGATAATTTTATCGATTAATTGATTCCACTAATACCTGCGCACACTTACGCCTTACATAATGTTTTCATTTAAGCATAGATCATTTTGTGTAAATAGCCGTGAGATTATGACTTAACTTCAATTGGGCTAGTAATGACGAAAGTGGAGGATATTACATTGTAAATTTAATTCAACTTTATGTTTAGAAAATACTACATTAAAATGCAATATTACCCAAATAACGTACAATCAGACTCATCCTACAATGAAAATTTAATAAATAAATTAAAAGATATGAAATAGTTGTAATTAAATATAAGCCAAAATTAGACAAAAGAAATAGTTTCAGATGGATCATTCTGTCTACTGCATTCGAAGTACGCTGGACCATATCTCTGAACATTTGACCCGCACAGCCAAATAGTTTTATCGAATTCAATTAACTTTAAACTTAATACACAACTCCAAGATTCGTTAGATCCACCAGAAGAAGACGCACTAAGCCAGTGCGTCAGAGGTACGATGGGCAAAGTTTTTTCTGTGGGACCTACAGTTTAACCTGGATTCCGAAACAAAGAGAGTTCTTAGATTGTTCGTACGAAAAAAATAGGAAAAAGGAAAGAAATCAAAGGATGTAAACATTAATGCAGGACGTATAGATTAATGTGGAGTCCGAACCAAGGAGCGTTCTGGGATAACTCGTATGAAAAAAAGAAAAAAAAAAAGAAATCAAAGCCCGTA
>CM061919.1:139438225-139508214 GCA_031002005.1 Vandiemenella viatica
TCGACTAGGCGTAAAGTTTTAAGAGCATGAATACCTTGGGCCTCTGAGTTATAGTTGTGTTAGTTTGGAGGAAGAAATAGCAATGTTGCATCTAAACTGAAAAAAAATCATCGTCCTTATAAATGACTCAGAGGAAAGTATGAAATTCATTAATTACACTGAAACTTTCTACGTCGTAATTTAATTGTTTAAATGTGTTTCTCGATATATTTGAGGTGATTTAAAAAGAATTTTTTGTCATTTTTCTAACATTATCCACAAGGTTTAGTTAGCAGTAGATATTGGACTATCTTTGTAAGAAGTAAAATGTTAGGTAATATATCTAGTAATATGGGTATTCTTTCATTTCATCAAACTATACGTTGAAGCAGCTGTCCACATTTCTCTACTATCCTACATAATTTTAAATAATTATGGCAACATGTAATAACATTAATAACTTCATTATTTGCATAGTAAATTTCTTATTTCGGTTACGTATTTCAACTTTCCAACTTCAATTACCATCTTGTTGGTTGTTTTCATCAAATTTATCTCTAATGAAAGTTATATTTAATGCCTTCTCAGTTTTTTTTTTAATTTTTTTAATGGCTTTTGGCATCTTAGGCCGCACAGTCAGCCTGATGAATCTTTCCAGATGATTAGACACACCACAGGACGGACATGACATTCACAGACACAACACTTAAAGACCCATGCCCGCGGCCGGACTCGAACCGGTGACCTTCGGCACGCGGAGCTAACACTCTAGCCCCTACGCTACCGAGGCCGGCATGCCTTCTCAGTTGTTTATCGATCGAAATTTCTTAGTGATATCCATGTGGACCGAAACGTTACTTGAATTTGAAGTTAGCAATCCGTGCTAAAAGGAAATTCTGGAATCGCGTGAATGAATTCAAGCGATTCCAGGGCGTTTCTTTTTCCGAACAGTAAAAGCGAAACTATAGAACTTTGTTTCGCTGTTTCTGCTTGGTTCCAGAAGTAGAGAGAATAGCACTTCTGACAAAGATGTTTCTAATCTTAGTGCATTCATTGTTATATCAGCGTGGTGCCTTTTGTTTCCAGATACCGTAATATGTTAAGCGAACATACCAGAGGCGGTTTCACACAGTGCTTAACACTTTATTAACAACTGAATCGATAGTCACGTACAAGTTGAATAGAAATGACCCTCTGAAATCCTTAAATGTAGAGAATATTGCGGCGCAGTTATATATCCCTCCTTAATATGAATCATAATGATTTTGCAGAAGAAACATTAATGCTACAGTTCATACATGAAATTTTAGATACGTTGTTGAGAATTAATAGATAGAAAATTAGGTTTACAATGGATGAATCTTGATAAAATTTATTCTCAGTAACATTACGCCACCTCTTTAAACGTGGTTTGTAGAGTGTCAACGTGTATGGACGTGATCACTTTACAGTATTTGAGGATTCTCTTTACAACAGACTGAACTTGTCTGCTAAACGTTTTGAGGCAGTAATTTTATCACACGGCATCTGAAATGACTGTGGCTTGCCATTTTTGGCCTACCATAGTTCATTAAATGTAGGATTGTGCTCTGGCATCACAGATATCTGTCACCTAGATATCTTGTCCTTTCATTTATACAAAGGACTGAAAAATTTCCATTTGAGCTTCAAAAAGTAATGATGTCAGTCTAGAGTCTCCATTTCAAAATTACGCAATTTTTTTTGGACATCTATCGAAAATTAATTAGTATATGATAGAGACATAAAGAACATTATTCACTTCGTGTATGATTGTGATGTATTTAATTGCAATAAAATTATTACAGCGGATAGATGTGTCTAATGTAGAACATATTATAGCAAATGTTTAGCTGTGCCACTGTTTTCCTTACTTACGGTAGTATTGTTTATTCTGTATAACTGTTTATTTTAAGGCAGCGAATGATTAAACTTAAATGATGTCGTCATTCTGTGAATAAAATTACCCACCTGAACAAATAATAAACACAATGCTCATGGAAGATATTCACCTTCCTGCATAGTAGTATAAATATTAGCAGCAGCAACTATATATGGATTTTATTTTTTAAATAATTAAATTTTATTGCTTCAGTTTTCTGTGAATTATGCCATAAAACAACGAATAAAGAAAGCTAACTTTGATTGTATTAATTATAATTCAAGTTGTGTAGTGAAATAAAATACTAGCACTCTATCTCCGTCCTTCATAATTAAGTATTAAGAATATTTCAATCAACTGACCTTAAAGAAAATGTTCTGATTGTCTTTCATAAAATGATAATCAAAATCGTTAAATTTGTTCACATTAGACTACCCATATTGTAATGGGTTTCTCTGATAGGCATACCGATTTTGATGTGGGCTACAAATTAATAGTATTAAACCAAATAAAATGATATAAATACATGTTGAGAATAGATTTTATTTAGATGACAAGTGAACAGATAAAATATGAACTGAAGTAATATGGAAAAAATGGGAAGATTGTGGAAGAGTTTAACAAAATCATGTTTTAAGGCATATTGAGATTGATTAATTTGTTAGTGGAAAGTACCGGCGAAGGAAAAAAAACTGTTGAAGAAGAGAAAAGAATATATGAAGCGGATAATTGAGGACGTAGTTTGTAATGGTTACGTTAAGGTGAAGACGTTCGCCCAATATTGAAAGAGGAGGAGGATTTCATCTAACGGTAGAGAGCCTTATGACGAAAGAAATTGTAAGGAATAATTTTCCACAGTTGATATGCAGAAATATATACGAGTAACTTAAAAATATAAACCTGCTGTATGTTTTTAAAATAAACATTATATGTACTACTCTGTGATGTTCTGCGTTAATTTTAACGGTGGTAATTTCCAATCATCTGTGTTTAAAGAACTCATGTGCAAAACTAGTTATTGACACACTATTAGTATGAGTTTGTGATTCACTTGAATTAAATAGCAGAAGTTTACTGCAAAATCTCTTAAGGAAGTGGAATAATAGCCCCAAAAATTATTATATGTCAGAATTTTTCTAACCGTATATTGTAATTAGAATATATTATATTACAATTTATCTGCTCGTAAGCAACGTGTTATAGATTTGCATTGTGTGTACTTTATGATAGAGTACATTATTTGCTTAGTTTTTAAAATGTTGCGCAAGGTTAATTATTAACAAAGTGTTTGTATCAATCAGGTGTAAAGCTCACATGCGCTTTGTGACCGATGTTGAATATCGCTAGACATAAAAAATTTGTTAAATACGTGAGATAATGGCCTTCAATATTTTTTATAAATCCGAATTAAACATGGTCACCCTGTGTTGTAGCTAGAATATCTAGCGTGATAAGTACGAGGGGTATAAGTCACAATTTCTTGCTATCAGTTTCTTTTCTTATTCATGTCTATCATCTGAATATATGTATTAATAGTATAAGTCATTACTGAGTATTTTTTCCTAACAATTCATAAATGTATTCGCATAAATCAATTCGTATTTTATACGGTCTTTAAAAGGAGTACAATTCAATTTATACATTTTTCATGACTTATGCTCCTTGTACTTATCACGATAGATATATTAAACTACATTAAATCGTAGCAAGTGTGCATCCTTTTTTTGTGTCAATCAACTCTTAAACAGCCATTTTATCAAAACGTTTCTGAACTGCCTTTAACTGTGCGTGTAGCAAATACGAGGTGCAAAAGAGTACTCGAGTCACTACACATACTTGTGACTCGCTCTTCTCTCACTAGACGTGCTTCGTATAGCCAGCGACACGTTCGAGACAAACGAACGACACCAACAGGCCGTACTTAGAGGCATCTCTGCGCTCGTTACAAAGTTATCATCCGAGCCAGCCAGAGTAGATGGAGCTGGCGGCGCCCTTTGGAGACGCGAAACGCAATTCGGATAATTACATTACCGCCACCGCCTCCCCCTGGGACGCCTGCAACCCGCAGAACGCGGGCTTCCGCGAACAATTAAAGTGGTGTTATTATACAGAGCACAGGCACCGGACGCCGGACCCCCCTCCCCTATTTCACGCATGTCCGACGAGCTGTAATTAAAGTCTCTGCAAGCACGTGCATCCGCTTTCAGACGATGGAACTATTAGGCGCCAGCAGCGATCAACATCTTAGATTAAGTTCGGCGTTATAGCCTTTAGCACCTGTTTGAATTACACTTGTTAGGTTAGTGGTGCTATGCTACACCTGATTGTGTCTCTGAACAATGATTTAATTACGTAATGTTCACTGCATCTGTCCATTTCCATTACATCTGTTTAATTTCTACCTATAATACTAAGAGAAATTGTATTATAGTGATGAAATTTCAAAGCTTTGAAGCAGATTTTGTTGGTGTAATGGATATTGTGTGTATAATGTTGTTTAGTGAATTTTAATTGAGGATTTTCTACGCTATAAACTGAGTTATTTACTACGACTTTAATGTGAAGCAGTAACGATCATATGTGAGTGTAAAATTCAATATTTCCTTCTGAGTGAGAATTTTGAGTAAAAGGTAATCATTTGTGACGTTCATCGCAACATTATATTTCATTATGTTTTCTGAAGTCATGCACATTTCTTTAAGCTTAATGGAATATTCAGATATCTTAAATAAATTTTAATAATATTTTAAATAATGAAGTTAGTGTTTGAATAATATTAATGACGTTTGGAACGATATAATGTAAATTTTTCCCAATATGGATTTATAGTTGGAATTGTACTGTTAGAAAAGTTGAAATTCTATCTGTTATTCCTAATCGACCTTCCGTGTTAGCAAACGAAAATGCATTATTGACGGGGAGAAAAAGTTATGGTAATACTTTGTAATACTTTTGCTGATTACTGGTAAAATCTTTGGTAAAGACATTCTGATGAATAACCATCATTTTCGTGTTAAATAAAGTGTTGTGATACCAATAAATGATTATTATTATTTACAAGAAACATCGTCACTGAATTATTTAACTAACTAATTTGTTAATCCAAGAAATATGTACTAGGCCTAGATTGGAGTTGCCTTATATGGCACCATAGTCTTTTTTGAATTAATTTATGTAGAATGTTAAAGATATGTTCCTCTAGAAATACTCTTCAAGTTATACGATTTTTTAATACGGTACAATTAATCTTTCTACTTTTTCTATACTAATTAAATTTTTCAGTAATCGTAATTAATTTCCTTATAACTGAACTTCTATTTTGAACTTAATTTTAGATATCGTTCTACACTACGAAAAATAACCAGCAGGTTTCTAAAATTCTTTTCAACCCACGTTCTCGGTCCTATCAATTTGAAATAGCTTTCAATCAATTTCGTCTTAAGTTGTGCCTCTTCCTCCGATATTCCCTTACTCTGCTTTTCATCACAAACTAGTATTTTTTAAAAAAAATATTTGAACCTTGTGATAACAGCATAAACTAACGTGTGACATAGATCAAAAGATCACAATGAAAATTAAACGAAGGTTCCAGGATATTTGGCTTAGGTATTTACTCCGTTATCATAAAGTTCTCAAGGAAATTCAACACTGAAAATTAATTCAGTCGTAACTACTAACTATAATTATACTAGAAAAAATAATTATTGAGTTCATATTAAAGAATGCGGAAGACAAGTTAGCAACAAGAAATTTCGAGATCTGAAATAATATTTGAACATTTTTACCATAGTCGTGTTGACAAGGCAGTATTGTTTCACAAATTGGATAAAATAAGCAAACTAACTATTCCAACCATTATAAGAGTTACGTAGGTCGGAGTTGCTTCTTAGCGAGAGAATTGATGCTGTCATGTCATAAGTATAATCCTTTAATTGTCTTCATTGACAAAAAGTACACAAGGATGACAAAACATAATAAATGCTGCCTAAAGAGTAAAATTATCGCCATATTAGCATATCAACAATATAAAATTTACTAACGGAGTGTTCGCAGACGAAATATCTGGCTGTAGCTCAGTACTGAAATTGTTTTTTGTGCATATTGCAGTAATGTTTCATGCTGTCTCATATCTATAAGTAAGGTAAGAGATCATACTCGTATCTAAAGTAATGGTTATTCTTTAGAGGGTTTACAAATTAATAGGGCCACTCTGCAAATCATAGTCCGTAGCAAATTCCATGAGAAATTGTTGTTAATAGAGGTAACACCTCTATCTTGTCTAGATCTTTTAGAAAAATTGGTTCCGCATTTTACAATAAAAGTGTCATTTTAAACAAATTTGATACAAAATTCATGTTATAGATATTTGATACTTACGTCAGTGGTTGTCGCGACATAAAGCACTAACGTCTTTGTGATATTGTCTCCAGAGATCTTGTCACAACGCGCCTTAGTGGCCTATTTCCCTCGTAACATGCCCTCTGGTGATTCTTGGAGGTCCTCCCGAGGCCCGGGGTTGGTTAGCTGTAATGGTATTCCGGGGGCAGCCCACTGTAACTAACTACCCTCTCCTCTGTTCCAGGCATAGCCCCGTACCGACACTAAGAGGTTGTGCTTAGAAGTTCTCGGTCTAACGTTAAAAGAACGATTTCATAATTTCGAAATTCAACAATATCAGTGCAGTAACTTTGTTAATCTTCCGACGGTACTATCCAGCCCCCGAAGTAATTATATTTATAGCGGGACATTAGTCGTCTAAGACCAATGTCTGCATAATGTTTCTCATTTTTATGATCAGGTGCCTTGGCTGACGATATATTATTTTTGTTATTCTGTAAACTGATTCTTCTCCAACGGATTTTAATATAGTCCGTTTATAACCTTTTAATATTAATCTCTAGTTATTATTATAAAATATTTAATAAACAAAGGCTAAAGCGAAATAAGACGCCATGCTCATTCTGTTAGATGGACTCTATTTTATATTCTTCGATGTTAGCGAACAATCGCATGTGATCCACCTTTCTGTCTGTAAATATCAGTCTTGCATGTTAAGGTGAATCCAAGACTACCATAGGCTATAGTTAAAAATCAACTCATACACTCCGTTTCTTTCACTCGTTGAAATGCACCAAACAGTGGCCAAAGTTAGTCATGCGAATGTGTTTACGATCTGCTTTTAGGAAAAGAAAAAAGAATCCATTACCATTACATTTTTGGTGAAAGTAAAGAAGGTTTCAAGCATGCTTGAAAAATACGATTACACAGTTACTGTGAAGTGTTCCACCAACCATATTCTGATAAATTCCTTTGTGATATCCTAGTTCTTAGTCGTTTTGTTTACCTACCACTGTATATGTGTTTCGGTTAAATGATCACGAATTCACTTTTATGTATCTCTGAAGGTAACAGTCGCTTTTGAATGTAGTATGGATTTCAGTTTTGGTAGGTTGCTATTTAATTTGTGCGAGTATGTCATTCATAATTCTATATGAGAGATCAGGAATGAATTATGACTATGTAATATGTGGAAGAAAGCCTACTGCAAATTTGTTCAGTTGGTATCTAGAAATAATTGTAACTGAAATCAAAGCTTCCACAATATCAAAATATCGTCGTACACATCAAGAAATCTTTGATTAAGTGTGTTTTTAACTGTCATTCACAAATTATTACATATTCCAAAGTGAGATTAGCTTAATATCTAATATTTTATTGAACATACTTTATATTTTGTTGCAGTTACTTAAAAATTGCTACGTTCATGAGTAGTTATTTATATTTATTCATAACTTTTTTTATAAATTCTCCTCCAGCAGATGTACACAAACATTTTTTAACTATTAATGAAATTTGAAAATGTAAGATTATCATCTAATGTCAGCAATATCATTGATAAAATTAATTGACAGAATGGTAATATTTCATTGTTTTTTTTTTTTTAACATATGTACCTACATATTAACATACGAATATATTCCTAAAATAAAAAAACAAACAAATCTAACCAGATTCATTGGTAAAAAGTGGTCTGATGTGACACACAGCTGAAGCTACTAGCATGTTCTGCAGTAAGCGCAGGATCGGGGTCTCCCTTACTACATATTTCAGAAATTACTTGGCTGGTGCGAGTTAGTGGAATTATAACGCTCCATTAGCCAATATGGCCCCGGGGGCGTCAAATTGGTGGAATATCGGCCCGTCAGCGATCTGTCTTGGCGCTTCTGTGCAGCCCGTGGAAACCACAGTCATCTCCACTACAGCACAGCACATCAGTGTAACACAACATGTTAAGGCTCTGACAAAAGCATCTAACGCAACAGAAACACTTCCCTGAATCGATATGAATCTGACAAAGATTTGTGGTTAATACTCAAATAATATTTGTTTAAAAACTCCAGTTAAGTAAAGGGTACTGTTATCTTATATCTTTAAACGGTCAATTCTTGTATATATATATATATATATTTCGGATCTCGGAAACGGATATGATGAATTGGATGAAATTTGAGACTTAGATAACGTTTTGGCTTTTAAGATCACCTAATTAGTTGTCTTACCTACAAAAAAGCGAGTTTACAAAATACTATCAATTTTTTCACTCGGTATCTCGAAAACGGCACTAGCGCCATCTCGCATACAATTCAGGTACCAGAAAGCCTACAAATAAATTCTCTTTGTTTCAAAGAATATGTAAACGAAAAGTTCTTGTCTTCTGGCTGACCCGTGGAAATATTAGCACTGCAAGTTTAACTGTAAAACATTTAAAAAGGAAGATAATAAAAAAAATTATCATTGGTTTTGTCAGAGGTGATACTACACAGAAACTTCTTTGAAAATAATATTACTGGTACCAATTATAAACTAATCATCGTTTACATTTTGACTGTAAAAAGTGGTTGTTAGTTTGTCATTAAATACTACCACGTGAGGTATGAGCATAGTTTTATCGGAGTCAATGAATGTAGCACTGATGATGTTCTATCATTACCGTGACGTTACAATCTGATGATCTTATAGAACTCAACGAAACATATGGAAAATAAAGAATAAATGTTCTTAAATCAGTTATAGGTATAGTTCCTTGTGCTTTTGGCGACGTTTCTTCTAGTCCAGCCTGAAAACAACCATTAGGAACAAAATAAAATACTGAAAGTACATTTCCACCGTATAGACATAGTGGTTTTGATGGATTTTTTTTCTTTATTTTCGATTTGTCTCTACGAGTTTCATGGCTATGACGAAATTTATCTTCTGGTCCAGTTCACATTTCAGCCAACCACATCAAATTTTGAGATACGATATCTCTAGAACTAAGTCAAGTTACATAAGAATCAATCATCAAGGCTTATCGTAGAATCCCCTGAATTACAATAAATCTCGCGCCATTAATTAATCCCTCATAATAGCATTTTTCTTAGAAAGCAATTTATGAGGCGGTCTCGTAAATGGATCTAGCGATTTTGATGAAATTTCATATATAGATAACGTTGTGATTTTCAAGTTTTTAACACAATTTTTTTTTTAAAGGAGCAATTTTTGTATTTGGTTTCTTGAAAACGGCTCTAACCACATTACGTAGAAGTTCAGGTTCCAGTAAGCCTACTGATGTTAGTTAAGCTTCTCTTTGGTTAACTGTGAACCTCAAAACGCCTGGGAAGCCTTTTACTTTAATCAAACTTTACTCGAAATTTTTGATATTGAACAGAAATCGATAGATGCCGAGCGAAGATCGGTCACCCAGGTACTTAGTATTAAATAAGTTTTGAAGAGCACATGAGACAAGAATAGAAGGAAATAATGAACTTATTCTGTTAAATAATTTATGAGATATCCTAATTGCATAATCTTTGCTGAGATAGTATCGGACCTCAATGTTTCCCTTGTTTATACATAAGGGTATACGGTTTCTCGTACGAGGTGCGACATAAGACATTCGTGTGAGCATTTTTGTTATTTTCTTTTCAGTTCACGGAGTATCGCTCGCTTGGAAAGTGCCTGTGAGTCAAAGATCATTCGGATTTTCATATGACACGAACTTCCCGTCTTACGGAGCCTTCAGTGCCCAGAAATATTATTTCCCAAGTTTTAGATCGTCATGTGAACTAAATTTTCGCGTCAAACTAACCATAATCTTTATATATATAAAAATCTCATGTCACGATGTTCGTCCGGGATGAACTCCGAAACTACATAACCGATTTAGATGAAATTTGGCTTAATGTGTGTGATTTAGTCCAACTTAAAAGATAGGATAGTTTTTATCTGGATTATAGACCTCAATATTTATTATTTGCGAAATAAATGTTCATTAAATGTTTGTCATAGGACAATGGTTTGTAATTATTTGTAAGCCACCAAGGTTAAACGGTCGGCTAAGTGGTTAGGGCGTCCGACTGGAGATGGAAAGGTCCCCGGTTCGAGTCCCTGTCTCGGCGAGGATTTTTATAGGCACTTAACCCGGCATTAACCCCCGGCGCAGCAAGCTGTATGAGGTGAAGTACGCCAGGACGGTACTGTGGTTCGGATTCGACGTTAAAATGTAGGTCCTCTGTATCAGGCAGGATGGGCGGGCTAGGTAAAGGCGGCTACGACAGGGGCAGAATGCCCAGCCAGTAGAAACCATGTCACCAGGTCATTACGACCACACGTAATTATTATTATAGTTTCATAAGTTTCTAACAGATGGCGATGTGTTAACTTATCTATACAACACTTGGTTAGCTAGGTTGGGTAATCATCCAGTAGATCGTTCTGTTTCAATTTATTTATGCTACAGTTTATTCCTAACAGATGGCGATGTGTTAATTTATCGAACCATCCAGTAGATGGCGTT
The DNA here is from genome assembly GCA_031002005.1 of Vandiemenella viatica. Classification (NCBI taxonomy): domain Eukaryota; kingdom Metazoa; phylum Arthropoda; class Insecta; order Orthoptera; family Morabidae; genus Vandiemenella; species Vandiemenella viatica. The sequence goes on from CM061919.1 coordinate 139,448,941, forward strand.
GTATTTCGATTTATTTATGCTACGGTCTATTCCACGCCATATTTGTGAGTTTCTTCAATTTTAATTGTGCTGTGTATTGTGTTATAATTATACTGTATTGTTGTTCATCGTTTGTGTGTCTTTATGCCTAACGACAAACTAATTACACACATGAATATAACATTGAAGAAAACGTTACAATAAATTCGAATCGTATAAGCATTCCTCGCTAACTTATCATTTTTATTGTTCTTTTTGTTATGGTCAGCTAGACTCCACGTGTCAATTTCAATTCCTCTCCTGTTGTTTTTTCTTTCTTCCTCCCCAGTACTCCTTCATTATTGCACTCCTCACTACCTTTGAATCCTGCCATATTCAAAGTCTGCTATCGAAAATTTTTTCTTTCCATACGGTTCACTGGTATTATTTCGTTTCAAATCTTTCTAAACCTCTTGAAAGCCTGGTGTCATCCATGCTATAAATGTATCAAAAAAATATCATTCTTCTTTTTCTGTTATTTTTTTCAATGTTATTTTATATTTCCTCATTAGTTCTTAACTTCCATTTTACTGTATTTTTCAATTGACCCAAAAATTCCGGTTTCACCACTGTATTATAGTGTCTTATTTTAAGGCTTTCAGAAAGGCACTTTTTGTTGTAATTCAAATATTTTTCAGTGAAATGTCGCCAAATAATCTAACCTCGACAATGCGTGTAGCAGAGAGGCAAGACTCACGACGAGAGAGCTCATCAATCAGCAACAGAAATCGCGGCAAGTAAGAAAGTTCAAAGAATCAGGACAGCTGAGCATCGTATGCAAGATTCTCAAGAACAGCGTGATGAACGTCTGTGACAGAATATATCGAGAACAAGAGCGGCACGAGAACAGCATAAAGCTACATTTAGAGAAAGAGAACGAGAGAGACAGTAAATCAGCCGTGCTTTAACACGTGTATCATTTGTTCGTTTTGCGTTCCAATATGCACCAGCCATTGATTACTCTGTACATTCAAAAACTGCAATCGGTGCAGTGAGCAAAATATGCCAGTATTATCAGGCGTTGAAATTCCGCAATGAAGCAGCTGGCATGTGTTGTGCATCAGGAAAAGATGTATTATTACCACTACCCAATCCGCCAGAACATTTACAATCCTTCTTGCTGGCGAATCAAACGATTCGAAATTGTTTCTGCGCAAGACACGCAAATTCAATTCTTGCTTCCAGATGACGTCTTTTGGGGCAGCAAAAATTTGCGATCTTACATCTGATGGATGTCATTTTGAAACTAAATTCAAAATACAAGGCCAGGTGTACCATGAGATTGGGTCGTTGATACCGATGCCAAACGATGACCCGAAGTATTTCCAAATCTATTGGAAATTGTGAGGAACGCTTGAAAACTAGGTGCCAGTATAATTTCATCGAACAAGCAGAAGAGAGAGCAATTGTGGTACTGTCGGAAATTGTTTGGAAAATAATAATCAACTTATTCAATTGTGTCACCACAATTAAAAAATGACAACTATCAAATTGTCATCAAAGCTGACAAATTACCATCAGGAGAACACGTTGGCAAATTCAACGCACCAACCGTAGATGAAGTTGCAGTTTTATGGTTGGTTAGTGACTCAGTTGATTAAAGTTACAGATAGAACTGTTAGTATAATTTCGGATCTACACCATTCGTATGACGCACTCCAGTATCCACTGATATTCTGGCAAGGGCAGAATGAATATCACATCAACATCACACAGCGTGATCCAGTTGCTGGTAAATTTAATATTCAACTATTTAATTCGTTATTTTATTAGTACAGTAGACCCGCGGTATTCCGACCAGGGGCCGGATTATAGCGGGCCCACTATATTGATTTCTTATTCTTTTTTTCTACTATTTAATTTATTATTTTTTCAGGTAATAAAACAAATAAAAAAGTTACTTCAATGAAGTACTACGCCCCCCGATTGATTATTAGACGTAATTAGAATTACTATACCCTTCGATATCGTCAACTGTGCCATCAATACGTCGTGGATATGTACGCCAAGGTTGAAAACAAGCATTTGCGATTTATTCGATACAATCAGGCTAAATTACGATCGGAGGAATACATCCTCTTACGAGATACTGTTATCGGCAATATTTATGAAAATTTAAACGCCAATGATATCGGTAATGCATTTATTTTACCTTCAAGCTACATCGGCAGTCCACGGACCATGCAGGAATATATACAAAATGCGATGACTTACGTAGGCCCTACGTCATTATGGTCGTCCAGATTTGTTTATTACATTTACATGTAATCCGAATTGGAGCAAATACAAACTTTCCTATTACCAGGCAATCAATCAATGCATCGTCATGATGTCACGGCACGTGTGTTCAAACAAAAATTAAAATCATTGATTGATTTAATCGTAAAACATTCGGTTTTCGGTAAAACACGTTGCTATCTGTATTTGATTGAGTAGCAAAAGCGAGGTTCGCCTCATTCTCAAATTTTTATTTGGCTTGAAGTTAAGAATCCGTCCAGAAGAAATTGAACAAATAATTTCAGCCGAAATTCCGGACCCATTAATTGATCAAGAATTGTTTGATATTGTTACCAGTCACTCGATCCACGGACCGTGCGGTGCTTTTAACATGACATCGCCATGCATGGAAGGTGGAAAATGTAAGAAGCGTTTTCCAAAGGAATATACGAATGATACTATTACGGATATCGATGGTTATCCTTTGTATCGTCGCAGAAACGCTGAGAATGGTGGCCAAACATTTACAACGCGAATGTCAAATTCTAGAAACCAAGTTGAAATTGACAATCAGTGGGTCGTACCATACTCACCATTGCTTTCAAAAACGTATAAGGCTCATATTAACGTCGAATTTTGCAGTTCTATAAAATCTATTAAGTACGTTTGTAAATATGTTAATAAAGGCAGTGATTTGGCCGTATTTGAAGTTCAAAATGTAAATAAAAATGACGAAATAACACGATACCAAATAGGTAGATACATCAGCAGCAACGGAGCTATCTGGCATATTTTTAGTTTTCGCATCCATGAAAGACACCCTTCCATCCAACATCTTGCAATACATCTTGTATATTTCACCGAAGAAAATATTTTTCAAAGAATACTTGAGCCACTAAAAACTACAAACCACAAACTGAAGTTTTCACATTGTGTCAAAAATCTGATGTGTTCCGCCAATACGCAAAAACATTATACCGATGTTCCAAGCTATTTTTCATGGAACAAATTAGGTAAAAAATGGTAGCCACGCAAACAAGGAGAACCACATCCTTCGATAGCAGGCATATTCAAAGCAAAGACTTTGCATCCAAAACAGCGTTTGTTATTGGTGAATGTTCCTGGACCAGCTTCTTTCGAATGTTTACGAACAGTTAATGGTCGAATGTTCAATACATGTAGAGTGTTCAATACATGTCAAGATGCATGTCGCGAGTTGCAGCTGCTGATAGACGACAATTATTGGGACCTGATACTTGCTGATGCAGCGTTGACAGCCACGCCGAATAGTATTCGTCAAACTGTTTGTAATTATTTTGACAACATGTTATCCAACACAATCTTCGAGTTTGTGGGAAAAATATAAAAACAGAATGACTGAAGATATAACTGAAATTTCAGTTTATATAAATAAATAAGATTTTTTTATAAATATCAATTTTTGTATAATTTCAATTAAGTAATTTGTAATGAAATGTAAATCAAAATTTTTTATGATCGTTTGTCCTTAATTTCTACTCTCCGTAACTCTTTACCAATTACATTTGAATTTCCAAATCGACTTCAATGTTTTTGTCTTTATTAGTGAATATTAATTTGACTACTTGAGGAAGTTTAGAATAACATTAATCCAACGTACTATAATTAGTAAGTCACAGCAACGCGTGACCGGGTCAGCTAGTTTCTTATTAAATAAAAAGAAGACTTCTTAAACATGAAAAAGTGAATCACTTGTGGTATAACTGAAAGTTTATTTTTCGTATAATCTTTATTATTCTCAAATAATGAAACTAGTATTTTCTATTTTCAAAAGGTTCTGACTTTATTACCGTACTTTTGTTTACCTCCTCACGGAACTACATTTGAGAGATCAAGTATCCGGAAATGCCAGGTTCTATTTCAGCAATGACTAATATTCGTAGTAGCAACTCATATACCCCATCTATGCTGTTCAGACCTCGCTGTATTTTCACCATGGTAACCCAGTCATTCCTTTTTTTCCCTCTAAGAGCAATCGTTATGCAACTGCATCCATGCCCAAAGAACAAAATATAATTTATCATAAAAACTATTATTATCGTATCCTAGCCAAATATATATATATATATATATAAAAGTAATATTTCTGCAGAGTCACACACTCTGGTAAATGAATTACTATGAAATCTTAAAATCTTTACCACGGAGTAATTTTGAAAAAAAAAATGTTGCAACAACATATCCAGAATTCAGCATTAGGGACAAACTTTACAATCGCTGTTCGATCATTATTATTATTATATTATTAATATTATTAAATATTTTTGACGCTATGGCAGTGAAGTCATCATAGAAAACTTATGACTGTAATGTTTCTGTTCATACAATTTTAGCGAAGTCTTCTATTTATGCTTTAAGTAACGGTGATATATTTCTTTTTTTCTCATCGGTATAGCGATGACTCAATAAACGTCAGTAATAAACTGTTTGAAATATATATTTTGCGAAAGTGATGGATTTAAAACTGTCAGAAAAAGTACATATGGAGTTATTTAGCTTAGTGAAGATATAGCTGTTGCTTGTAACTTTTATATTTTTCCATTTTTCTTTTTTCTTTTTCAAAGAATTATAAAATGAAATTAGATGTTCCACTGAAGTTACTCTCATTGATGGTTTGAACTTTATATTTGCCGGCCTCGATAGCGTAGGGGCTAGAGCGCTAACTCTGCGTGCCGAAGGCGTGTCCGACCGAGGGCATGAGTGTTTAGTGATGTGTGTATGTGAATGTCGTGTCCGTACTGTAGTGTTCATGTGTCCATACTTAATTTATACATGGTACTGGAGAAATTGAAACACTAATCACGTTGAGCTGGTTGTATGGCCTTTGTAGCCGAATGCCATTAAATATATATATATATTTGCAGTCAAGAATACTCTAAATACACTGAGAAATTTAAAGGGTTGACGATTCTTAGAATTAGTTAGACGACTGATGATTTTTGCAATGAGAGTAAAAGACTACATCGTCTAGCACCGTACGTAAACGTCGCGTCGGTAGAAAGCGCTTAATATTTCAGCCAATTTCAAACGTCAACATTTACCTAAACTTTTATCTACGCCTCCGCAAACGGAGGCTGACTGTTTTATTTCATAACTGTAACTAAATGATAAGAATTTCAAGTAGTCTTAATGGACCAGTGGCAGAGATTTTTAACGGCTGTGTATTGATCAATCACAGCCCAAGGTCCAAAGATGGAAATAAGGTATGTTTAGTTTTTCTGTGTCACCACTAAATTGAGAAATTAGAAAAAAGCTTCTGAAAAATAGTAAACATGTAAAATAAAGTTACTTCTCGCAGTTGAAATGTTGAAGGAGACACTTACCAACACCATCACATTATTTGGAACTGGATTACTGCGGAATTAACACTGATATTCCCTTCTGGCACACTTCGTGGTTTGGTTTCCGCGTTAAAATGTAGGTCCTCACCATAATATAACCAGGGGTTACTAAAAATTGACACTAATAGGCGTACATTTTTTTCTTGATTTCTTAGCTTTCCGACCTCACATCATAATAAAACCGTACCCAATATTACTCCCTGATAATGAGTTGTACATCACAATCCATTGATTTATGCGTAAACCGCGGTAAGTCAAACAAACAGACCGAAGGTGAGGCCGTATCTCTTTATTTATCGGTTCCTTGCACTGTCATTAGTACAAAACATTCTTCATTTTATCCTAGCCTGTACAGTGCTGAGAAATTATGCAGAGTAGTATATGCGTTCTGTTTCCCATGGCTTAAAGAAAACATTCCTTGCGAATGTTGGGATGGTTCATTCAAAACACCATTACTGAATTTGTTTCCGTTCATGTTGTTGCCCCCACTTCTTCCCATCCTCTCCTGTCGATAATTATCGCTATATCTCAAGCCGCAAAAAAAAAAAAAAAAAAAAAAAATAAATAATAAAAAAATAGTGTGTAGAACTCAGGTACTCAAGAAATAAATATATAGTAATTTCACATTTGTACTTGTTATTAATTGTCCTATTAATTAGCTAATGAATGGTATACAGATCAAAGCAATGTAATTTGGCTATTTTGTAGATTGTATTGCTTCTTTACGGAATTGCTATTATGACTATTTCATATAAATGAAAAAAAAAAATTGAAACACATGTAAAAATTAGTAATTGCGTAAAGAAAATTATTTGAACTTAAAATGTAACTTTTACAAAAACTAACATTTATCCACCTTAGAAACGAACTATCTCAATTGATTTAATTTATGAAACAAATGAAAGAAGACGGAACAGTTCTCATCCGTGAGAATATCGGCAGAGCATGAAGGAAATACCTCCGTATGCGTTACTGGGTATTCACATAACGCATTGGCACTTACAAGCCAGTGCACTGTTGTCTGTACTTCGTAGAGAAGGTGATACTAGGGTTCGGATCTTTAGGACCCAAAAAATCGCGAAATATGCAGGCAAATATGACCTTAAAAATGGGTAAATATGACCTAAAAGAGACAAAATATGACCAAACATTAAATTTTTTATTCATTAAAAATGCTCAAATGTACATAATTTATTTTATGTTGCTGTGTCGCTTTCAAGTAGACAGCATAATTTGCTTCTATGCACTCACTGTACGATTGGCAAATTAATTATATTGAAAGTTATTTTCTTGTTCCTGTAAAAGAATGGATTACTAGAATTTTACTTTTAAAAATGGAAATTTACTATACATTTGTTGCGAATTAGTGTACATACCATTTTTTATTCTTGTTTGATGCCAGCATTGCAGTATATCACCACATGCATCTTCAAGTTCTCGAAGAGGAATTTTCTCCGGTTGTCACTTAAAACTGTCTTGTAGTGTGAGAAGCTTCGTTCGACATCGCAAGATGTGACGGGAGCGTATTTAAACAGAGTCAGGTCACTGCAATTTAATTGTGGGTCGTCTTCAGTCAAAACAGATTCGCCACCATGTAAAATTTCACTAATTTTACAAATTGTTTTATATCCTTTATTCCCACACAACACTTCATCGAATTTGTTTTTCAGCAAACTAGCCACACTGCCCCCTGCTTGGCCTATTTCGGTTTCCACACTTTTAACGACCGCCAAACTTTCATTCAGTTCTAGACCAATTTTTTCAAGACGCGAAATCGCAGTTGTGATACCTGAAAAACTTGACTTTATGTACGCCAAATTTCTGAACAAATTACTGGAAAAGAGTTCTTGGACAATTTTTATGGAAGATGCTTCACTGCTATTAAAATTAGAAACTATTTTCCGTATGTTTTCATAATATTCGCAGTAATAGCTAACTGCATCGAGCCATGTGCCCCAACGAGTAAGTACTGGTTGTGATGGAAGAGGGACGGAAGGTGCGTCTTCTTTAAATTTTGCCACTCTCATTGGAGCTTTAACAAAAATCTTTTTACATTTGATATTAACCTATCAACATCAGGGAAATTTAGTCTTACTTCCTCGGCAACTCTATGTAATCCATGAGCGAGAAAGGTTAAATGCACCATCGAAGGATACAACATCTTCAGACATTTCCCAGCCTTTACCATGTACGGCGCAGCGTCGGTCACAAATAGTAAGACATGTTCTCGCTTAACTTCACCGCTCCATAACAGTTTCATAGTGTTGTCGAAACGGACGGCAATTGTTGAATGGTTTACTGATTCAAGAGCTTCACAGTCCAGTAAAAATATATCACCCGGTCTGTCAGAAAGTAGGGTTCCAACGATAACATTTACAACGTATCACCCACAAGCATCAGTACTTTCATCCATTGATACCCAGATCTTATTGGTGCCTATCTTAGTTCTGATTGCCTGCAATACATTTTCATAACAAGACGGTAAATAGTTCTTCCTCAATGTTGATTCGGTTGGAATCGTTTGTGTTGTGTATTTCTCCAAGAACGATTTGAAATGCTCATTGTTCACTTTATTAAGTGGGATGTTGGTTGATACCATCATTTCACAGAGTTCTTTAGAAAAAATTGATAATTTGGAAGACGACGAAGCTGTTGATGTATCCAAGAAAAGTCGCTGTTTGCTTTGCCGAGTTGAATGTCGTATTACGTTATTCTTGTGTCTTGATGTATTGCAGTGCTGCTGCACATGATATCGCTTTGTTGCATTCACTTTAGTTTCACATAATTTACAGAAAAGAACTCTTTCATCTGTGCTAAAAAAAATACTCCTCTCCAAATTCCTTTACGTAACTCCGTAACTTTACACTTTCAGAAAGTTTTGTTTTCGGCATGGCGGTACTCACTGATCCACTGCAGATTTAACACTGGTTCAGGATTATTTTCAAAAGCATTGGTGACAGTGCGTGAGTGGCTGAAGGCTTTGTGTTTGTTTCGACGCGGAGAGTCTGGTATGTGGGGAATACCTGACCCAGGTAGGGACGGGTTTCCCGTTAAGCAGCAGTTTCGCCGTACTGAATCATAGGAAGACAATTGATTCCTCTCAACTCATCGGTGGGTCACTGCAGTGGACTCAATTCCCGCGATACCGTCGGAAGTGAGACATTGATTGACGCGGCTCGACACAAGCATGCTGCTGCTGCATAGTCGAATTTAAAAAGCGGGCGGAACATTAACGTTTAGAGAGTGACAATAATTTATAACTTTAATTCTTGGCTGGTGAATTCTGAACAATTTAGTTACAATTAGTTTCGTTTCTTTCTCCAATGTATAACAGGAATATATTTATCTGAATAATTATCTTAATTTCTTTTCATCTACAACTTCTATCAAAAATTACCAGTTTTTTTCTCAAAATATGACCATATGACCATAAAAATTGCTGAAATATGACCATAATTAGGAAAATGGCCCAAATATGCATTTATAGGCTATATAAAATACATTTAAATACAATCAGAAACGTCGAATCAGTGTTTATTTCTGCATTTCAGGTCAAAAAGAAGGCAGGAAAAAAATATGACTTTTCCTAAAGATCCGAACCCTAGTGATGACGATCAGCTCGTGCTTGCCTCTCTGACACTGTCTTTGTCCGGCTGACCAGACGGCCGGAAGAGCCACAGGTGACAGCTCCCAGGGTCCGTTGTGGCTCGTCACCAGTTCCGCACCGTTGGAACATCTGCACAGACCACAAATGCCATCCATATGTGCTTTGAGCACCTGCTAGATACTATAGTGGCGCTATAATGTGAGCCCGCTGGGAACTGAATAGACACGGACTGGTCGAATCTGGCCGGTAATCCGCTAGGTAAGGGCTCGTGTGGCTAGGAACATCTCTCAATAATCCTATTTGTTGACAGAGCTCAGAAATCCCGCAAACAAGGAAATACTATTCTGGCGAAGGGCTACATCTGTCGTTTCGCCTAAGTATTTAACACTTATCTTAAATCCAGAAATGTACAGAGCCCACGAGATATACAATATTTCAGCACCCTCCTCGAAGGAACATGTAAGTAGACATGATCACCTCTCCCTGTAAATCTATCGAACTGTAAGAACTCTACATCAAAATTTATACTAAAAAAGTTGGGAAAAGAAATTAGGGATGCACGACTTACAGTACTTTATTGCTTAAATTTTAAATAAGTTTGTAGAATCCTGTGTGGATGTTTCTTAGTAAAACCACAACCACACTTGTGCCTAACACTCAACGCCATGGGATTATAGGGAGGGCCCAGGGGTGGCGAATCCACAAAATGGCACACGTGGAATGAGGATTATGACAACCGATAAATTATTCACTACTTCATGTGAAATTCTGTCAGACTCAGCACCCACAATCGAGTTGGTGGGGTGTGCCAAGGGCCAATCATAATACTTTCAAACAACTCATGGTCTTGTTTATATATTTGATGCATGACTGAGGGTTTCCTGAAAGAGCTAAAAATTCCCAGTGATGACATTGGCGTTGTCAAAAGAAGAAAGGAACCTGCTGGGACTCGACGGACACGCCTTGTGGGCGTATATAAGACCGAGGACACTTCTGTTCTGACCTCAAAAGCATTTGTTTCGGCAGTGGAGCTGAATACATGGGAGACCGATGACCTGCCTCAACATCAAGAATTCCAGAAGCTTGTAGCTTATGGCCGGCATTCAGAGCTGCAACAGCCGTATGGCGTTGAACCAGTTCTTCACCTGCTGCGAACCTCCAACAACAGTGGAAAAGCTACACCACAAATGCACTTATAGAATTGCCCACAAGAACAGTTAAATAACAATACCATACACATTAGTGTTTATATATGATCTCATGTTCATGCATTTTGTATTTGTTTAAATATAATAATATGTTGTAAGAAAATGTTCGTGTCATTTAATTAAATTCGGCGTAAATTGTTTAGATTTTTTAAAATTTTGAGCTGTGTCGTGTTTAGATTGATTTGAAACCAGTTATTTATTCATCATAGTTATCGTTTAAACTATCCAATTTTCTTGTAAGAAGTGTAATACATATTAATAACAAAATTTATTTAATTATTCTCACACATTGTGACATCACACGGTTTACGGTTTGTTGACATTGAGGTTATTATATCTGAGGAGATTACAATCACGTGAAATGAAGGGAATCAGGCAGACCTTTATGAAGGACCCAAGTAGACATGGATTTATAAAATCCATATAAAACTGGATTGACGGAGAGAATATCATACCAGTATTAAGCTTCCTCCTGAGAGACACGATTATTGACCGTCGAACCTTTTTTTTTTTATTTAGTGCTTAACGCCTCGTCAATGACTAAGGTCATTACAGGCGGGATGGGACTGGGGATAAGGAACGGGAAGGAATTCGGCCATGGCCGTTTTGAAGGAAGCATCCCGGCATTAGCCTGGAGTGATTAGGGGAAACCATGGAAAACCCAAATCTGGATGGCCGGAACGGATTGGAACCCGCGTCCACCCGAACGCGAGGCCAGAACGTTAACCGTTCACCCACCATGCTCGGACCCGTCGATCCAACAGGCCTGGCCTTCCAGTAAATATAATACAGTATTATCTCTTAAAACATAGATTTATAAAAGTTTCTGAGCATTTTCTGAGCCGGTTCAGCGGTAATGAATCTGAAAGATAGGGTTTCAGTTGTTGATTTAAGAAAGGTACTTTACCTATAATTCACCACTGGAAAATATCGGTTATGAAGTACTTAGAAAATCATCTGTAGCTCAAACCTCGTAAAATTATATGTTTCCTTTACGCAGCATTATTTCCGGTTTGATTAAACACCAACAACATCGGAAATTTTGTATGGTTAATAGAGTCTCCCCAATTTTGTTGATTCACGCGGATTTATTATTTTCTCGGTATCCAATCTAAATGTCTTAGGTTAATTTCGATAACTACTAATGAAGATTTACTTTTTATTTCGATGCCAGGTAATTTACGATGACATTAAAACAATCCAATGATCAAAAAGTGCTGGGAAAATTTCCCACTAGTTTGAAGAAGTTTCCCGTAAATACTGCTGCTGTCTCGACGGTTACGACGACAGAGTGTCTGTCTACAACAAAGGAAAATCGTTCGACGTCACGCTAAAAGATTTGGGGGGGGGGGCCTCTTGTTGCTTTCCAAACCACGTGGGAAATTAAGAACATTGCGTGCGTGCCGCTGAGTTATACAACAATGTACAGAAGCGCCTCTATGCTTGCCTCTTCATGCTGACTAGCTCTTAGAACGAGCGAAGTGTTGCGTAATGGAGAACATCAATTCCGATTTTCGGTTCGGATGGACCTATCATAAAACTCTTACTTGCATTCGTCACCACGTGAAAGATGATAAGGATTATTGCTGGCCCTAAATATTTTCCATATTTCCGCGACCGATGAACTCTCGTCATTCCAACTCCGATGCCCGAAGTTTCATCATTGTCTATCTGTAACAGTAGAACGTGATATAAAACCGATAACTGGATTTTTTATTGAGTCAGTTAAATTGTTATGCAGCGCACATCGAATGAGATACGTACTAAGATTTTAATGGAAAGTCGTACGTGGAAGCAGGTTCAATCATTTCGCAACTCCATAACATACGTTATTGACAGTTTGCGAAGAGAGAGAGATCTGTTCATTGAAATAGTGCACATGAGTATTTTGCTATACAACAGTTGGAAGCAAAACTGTTGTTACCGAATTCGGCATCAGTATAACACACAATATGACGCCGTCAAAATTTAAACGCAGATAAAGTCTAAATCTGACATTGAGCTGTTAAGAATGCAGCATTCGTAAAATGAAATCAGAATGTTTATAGCATACCTAATAAAATTATTATTGAACTTTCTTTCTGCAGGTAACCGACTGGGCCTGATATAAAAAGAACTCATAAAATAGTAATTACTAATTCTTGACAGTGAGGTGTGTTTGAACAATCTTTGTCCATGTAACACATCGAGTTGTATCCACAACATTATTGTGAAATGAACTCACTTACGCTCACAATTAAACCTTTTATCGATATTACCGGTTATCTTTACCTACTCAATAATATTCTTTTTCTGCCGTATTTCGATTATTTTTGTACCATGTATTCGACCACGTTAATTCATATTGTCAAATAGTAGCCGTTAATTTGAAATCTGTTTCTCTACTAACTATTTCTTCTTACGCTAATCTAGGAACATATAATTAACGGGAGTCCTGTTGCAGGTCTATAAGGAACCTCGGATGGAAAGGGAGGAGGTAGAGATACATTTTCAACTTTGTGACCTTGGCACTAAAACTGAACTTGTAGTGTCAGTGCTACACTCCTTCCTGCTTAACTCAGAGAAGCTGCCCTCTTGGTATTAATTTGGTAACAAGCCAAACGGACATCTAGAACTTTGATCTTTGATGATAACTCCTTGGATTTTTCATAGGTCGAAACCCAGAAGCAGCTCTATTGACTGAACCCATTCTATCCATACCCCGTTTATGTAAGTTTTTTTTTAATCGTTTCGAATTTTTATAGCAGGTATTCATTTCTATTTATTTTTCTACATACTTAATTTTGTGCATTTCTCCTCGACTTGTGAGCGAAGTGTGATATTTTACTATTCACAGATTTGTTAACAATATCCTTGATCCAGCTGTGTGATTCCGGTTCACAGTGATTTTGAATTTATATTACATAAATAATGACTACACGTAAGCATGTAAGCATAGATTCACATTACCTGTCCTTTCGAAGAAGAAAAAAGACAGAACTCGATACTGAACGAGTCTCTGGTTGAAAAAGGGGAGCACTCACTAGAAGTTTAAAATCAAGCAGATCCAAATTAATTTGTGCTCTTCATTTACTACACGGAAACAAGAAAACACAGCCAAACTAAAATTGGTACCAGCCTACTAAAATCTTCTAAAAGAACAAGGAAGATATCATCACTATGAAAAGAAATTGTTACCAACCGAAGAACGAAGTAAAAATATTTCCATTATCATAGAAAACGAAACTTCTTGTTGTAATCTGGTGGAAGATTAGGAACTGATTATTGAAGATGATTTTCATAGTAGTTTCATAATAGATTTGCCTCGGATCATTAAACCCTTTTCCGGTGAACAACTCTGGATATATAATTACATTAACAGTTAACACACAACTGTCTGCATTCTAATTTCACAGAGCGGAGGCAGTGAAAGTTCGCTATTTGAGTAGGAAATCATGCCGCAGTGTTCATTATTGATTACCGACCGTATTTCACAACAGGTGCTTCGCTCCAACACAGCTAGGGCAGGTACAGCCCACTGACGTACCGTGAAGTACTGCTTCAGATGATAACACTGATTTCAATTAGCGGGTACTAATTAGTTTAATGATGTACAGGGGACCGACCAGTCGGAAATTGTGGAGCCAACAGCGCAGGCTTCGAGTGTGTGTCGAAGAAATTAACTGTGTCTAGCACGAGGCAACTCTGCCATCATGGACAAGTTGTTCAACACAACTAAATGACCGCTTTATACATACATTAAAACGGAAAACCTTCTATATTTATTTTCCTTATGGCTTTACACTTCGTCAACACTGGGGTCATTAGAGGCGGGAAGGGACTGAGAACAAGGAACGGGAAGGAATTCGGCCATGGCTTTCTGAAGGAAGCATCCCGTACTGGAGTGATTTGGGAAGACCATGTGAAACCGAAATTTGGATACCCAGACGGCGATTCCAACCCACATCCTCTCGGCCAGACCGTTACCGGTCACCCACTACACTGGGTAAAACCTTTTATAGACGAATGTTTTAGATATTCTTCTGCGACTTTTCAATTTATCAGGATTATGATGGTATTACTTCTGGGGGCTAATTCGTGTTCATTGAGAAACGGTGATACCAGAGCAAAAATTAACACAGTAAGATAACACATCCTACATAGTCAGTTGATGTGGCTGGAGAATAATACTATCGTTAATTCCTAGTAATGAATAAAATTTTCATCATCATATTTATGAGAAGTCCAGATAACCCTGTAGTACTGAATAACACCCGAATGTGTTATATACATGTGGGTTGTAACGGAATTACTAATGGTTATCTTCGTTTGTTTGTGGATCGTGTTCCTATCTTCCATGATTGTATTTTTCAAGCATGTAGGCCTTAAATATCGTAACCGGTATTTACATTTTTTTTTATCATTGTTGCCGCCATCAAAGTCGTCCTGATATACAATAGAACTTGCTTACGAAAGAAAATGACTCACCATATTATATTTATAACATATAATCTCAATACATCTTCTACTGCAGGCTTAAATCAAACAATACCTTATATTGTTTTACAATATATGCACTGGTGCCATCATATCGTTATCTTAAGTTTTCCTTGAGCAGAAATTCGTTACGCTAGAAATGTTTTTGGGTGAACACAGTATGATTCAATCTTCACAGATTCTCTCCCAACACTTTTCAGGTTGTTGCTGTTAGTGAGTAATTAATCAATAGTTTGGCAATATATAGATGAAAACTGTAGAAATAGAAGAGACAGAGAAAAAGGAAAAGAAGATCTTGAAGGATATCCTGGGTCCCTTGAAAACCGAAAGGGGTAGTTTACTAACGGGAGGAAGAAAGGTCGATACAAAAAAGAAGAAAATGAAAGGATATCAGAAACTATCAGAAACAAGGTAATAAAATTTTTTGACCACATAATGAGAATGGATAATAGCAGACTTTCAAAAAGAGTTTTAACCACAATTGCAAACATAAGAATGGCAACCATAGAATCTAAGGAGTGAAGAAAGATATGACAGAGGATACAATACAAGACATAGCAATCTTCACCAGATTGGTATTATATTTCAAGGGTATACAATACAGGACATAGCAGCCTTCACTAGATTGGTTTCCAGGAGAAGGAAAAGATGAAATGAAATAAAATCTGCACCCAAGAATGGAAGAAACAGCGAAGTAAACGGATGGAAAATTCTTGGAAGTCAAGAAAAGAGGCCTCGAGATAAACGCACGTGATTACGTTTCATGATCCTTGGATAGCGAGAATCTAAGAGAAGAAGAATTTTGATGAGCCCACTTCGACTCATCATGGCGTTTGACACTGGGTATAGTTGGTCCCTCTAAAATAGTCTGAAATTTAAAAATAAACAAACATAAAACTTAAAAATCAAGCTACCCCTGTATCCACCTTCATGCACAAATCGTTTGGTTCTTCATTTTTTTTCCAGTTATCAACGTGTGAAAGAGAATGTGCTAGACAAATTGTTCAACATTGTAATACGTTCCTAATGTGTCAGTTACCGATATTCCCGTCACTTAGATGTTCGAAACCTAATCAGATTTTCAGAAATATCATAACTTTCTTTAATAAAAAAAAATTCGAGAATAATTCATTTAGAGTGCAGACATTGGATTCCTCAGGCAACAAGTTAACAGATTACTATCGACAATACCACAGTCTTTCGAAACCAATTTTCTTCACACTCTTGCTGCTGCTGTCTGGAAGATCAACGATATTACAACACTCCACTATAAAAGAGATTCTAATAAGTGAGCACATACATAACACTTTAACAGTGCAGATATCTTGATATTAAGCCAGAAACCTTCTGATTACATTATAAAAGGAAATAGTTATCGCAGTTACCTGACAAAAATATTTCTCCTATTATAAACTATTATAAACTACAAAAGTTTGTCCTCACTGATAGTTTAATATGGTCTCTTGTAAGAATTTCTATGATGATGCGTCATCCATCTTTGGTAAGTATTTCTAATTCCTTTATAGCTGTTCAAACGAACAAATCTGTACCGCATTTGATGACCGAATTAAATATTTAATTATTTAAAATTTAATTTAACTGTATGTTTCCCAGTGATAATTTCCATAACAACCTGCTTCAGAAATTCACATTTTGCTATCCTAAATTCCTTGTGTGCAATTTTCTGAACCGTTAGTTTTGGCGTTCATGAATTTTAATTTTAGATTCTTTCATTGTTTCAAGTAAAAAGGGTTTGTACCCATTTCTGCACATCACGAAGTTCTATCGTCTACAGCGTTTGTATCTTTAACCAGATGCTAACCTCAAATAATAGCTAGAATCCGATGGCGCTGATATTTACCTATTTTACTACTGGTAAAATTCAAATCTTGTTTCCCAGCGGAACAGTAAAATGGGATCTATAACCGAAGAAGTGATCTACAGATAGATATCACGGTTCAGTTTTTTCCCAGCCGCTCCCGTGGCCTCCCATGTGGTGTTCCCTGGGGAACTGGCGAGTCCCTCGCATGCCCCGCCTGTAAATGAGGCCCAGAGCTCCCGGCAGGGCGACTGGGGAAATCATTTTCACTACGCCTTGCCGAGCACGCAGCGAAAATCTCGAATAAAGGAACTGCTACTGCATTTCCATTTACACACTTAACATTTGCTTTTCCCATTCTGTGACGCCGTGTTTGGAAACGAGCATTCTCTGAGCCTTGTTCTGTGGTATGCCTCTCGTAAAAGCTTAGCCCTGTAGTACTTAACTATCGTCTGCAATGTCTTCTGCAAGTGTATGGTAAAATAACAAATTATTATTTAATAATAAACGGTAATGTAACTTTTATTGTGATTTTTTTTTCATTTCGGGTGCGTTTTGCCTCCTGTCAAAAAATCTTCATCGATCGAAAACACTGGATTGCTGAAGATACGAAAAGCTGAAACATGTCCGAAATAAACACTAACTGCTCTCATGCTTTTCATTAAACAATAATTTATTATATAATTCCATTTTAAAAACAGGCCAATAAACTTTCTAATTTTGATTGAATAACCTGCTATCAGTGTTTATATCATTGTAAAATAATATCGGTTTGTGAATTCTTCCTTTCTTCAGTTTATAATACATTTCCAAAAATTCTTCACTAATTTAAAAAAATGATGATTAAATACCTTTCTTCGTAGAAATGTGTTCCGTGGTATATTCATTAGATTTTTCAGCCATAAATGGAATGTCAGTCTTCCAAAATTTCTGCGATATGCGGAAGCTGAGAATGTTTTTAGAATTTTAGCTTTTTATATTTTTTTATTTCCTTTTATGTATACCAGTAAGAATGTTAACAATATTGGAATTTAATAGATTAAGAATTGTTTACATTATTATTCTACTTGATTCTAGGTATTTCAAATGAGTTGCAACTAACATTTACATAAAAATGTCTTAGACAGGAACGATCTAATATCATGTTATTGTTATGATGATTTCCTCGATTTTAAGGCGATATTCGGACGAAAAGAGAAGTACCAGCTTTGCCTACTACGTTTCTACATGATTTTAGTACCTAAACTTTCTGTGAATCCAATGAAATTATTAAGAATATTTCAAACACTTCGACTAACAGAATCACCTAACTGTGAAACGATTACATGTGGTTACATAAAAGTTCATATATGGTGTGCAGACAAAGCTCTCTACATTTATCCATTTTAAAATTAAGTTTTAGTTTCTGTGAGATGTTTCTTCGGCAATGAAATTGAACACGAAGATTTATTAAATTCGAAAGCAAATAAAAACTGTAATTTATTTTAATATGAAAACTGACAGTTTCTATTATGTCAAGGAGTTAAATTGAAGCCGATGCTAATATTTGTTTAACAGGATAATGGAAAAACATTTTTTATGTACCCATAATTTTATTGTTTGTTCAGATATATCAAGAATACCGCATATTTATGTGCAGCAAATATTTTTTCATTTTAATAGCTGAACACATTTTTCCAGCTGCATTTGTGATTTTAAAGCAAGTTACAAAGTGGGATGTTCAATTACTTGTGATTAATGTACAGGACAAATGTTTTTCATATCTGTTAGAAAACGTTGTTTGGCATAGGGGATGTTTCCGACACAAAGCTACCCAGCATTGAAGTTGTGTGTATTTTTTTTGGTGAGAGCAACTACTTTAGTGATAGCGAAGTATTCAGTGGAGGAAAAAATGTTAACAGCAATTATTAGATAACGTTGCACTTCAACCGAATGTTAGCCGGATAGCAGCAATTCATTTCTCCTAGTCACGAAAAGTGAAACATTAGTCAGACAGACCTTGTTTCAAATACTCTTTGCGCTAAGAAAGTTTACATTACTTTTTTGGATTCAATTTTGTAAAATATCTGAAGTTGTTGAGATTTATTAATGATAGTACCTACATCTATGCTTAAGTAATGTACGAGGCTTGTCTCAAAAGTAAGTTACACTATTTTTTTATATCCGCGCAGTTGGCAGGAGACGTCTGGGATTCGCAGGGAACTTTCGTCCGGGTGTGGTGGCAGCACTGTAAAATTCCTAAGAGGCCGCCATGACTCATTTGTCAGTTGCGATCAAGCCACTATGGAGCTACCACTTACTCCTACCGCCGACTGCGAAGTACGCAGTGTGATTCGTTTTTTAACGGCAAAAAATAAAAATGCAACTGAAATTCACCGTGAGTTGTGCAGTGTGTACGGTGAAAACGTTATGTCGAGGCCAATGGTTTCTCGTTGGTGCCAATCATTTATTGAAGGCTTGACAACAACACACGACGAACAACGAATCGGCCGCTCATCCACTTCACGGGCCCCGAACATTGTCGAAGAAGTCCGAAGAGTCGTCGACGCCAATCGTCGCCTTACGCTCGACGACATTCATTCACAACTCCCGCCTAATGTTGAAATTAGCCGTGCATCGCTTCACAGAATCATTTCTGATGATCTGCATCTGTCCAAAGTGTGTGCAAGGTGGGTTCCACGGCTCCTTTCAGACCACGGCAAAGAGCAGAGAGTTGACGCTGATCTTCAATTTCTGCAGTTTTTTGAGGATGAAGGAGATGGCATATTCGACCGAATTGTGACCGGGGATGAAACTTGGATCTATCACTGGACGCCTGAAACTAAAAGACAAAAAATGGTGTGGAAAGGGAAGGACGAGCAAACTCCAAAAAAGGCGAAAGCTGTGGAATCAGCTGGGAAGGTTATGGCGACGGTCTTCTGGGATTCGAAGGGGGTATTGCTGATCGACTACCTACGATAACAGCTGAACGCTATTGTGAGGTGTTAAAGAAACTCAGGAGGGCGATCCAGAACCGAAGGAGGGGAAAGTTGATGAAAACAGTGTTTTTAATATATTTTTCTCGGACTGGAAGCCCGAGAGAAATATATTAATATTCAACGCCGTGAAAAATTACGATCCTACAACAGTGTTTTTGTTCCACGACAACGCTCGTCCACACTCTGCTCGTCAAACTCAAGACCTGCTTGAAGAGTTTCGATGGGATGTTTTCGGACACCCACCATACTCCCCTGATCTCGCTCCAAGCGACTATCATCTGTTTCCACAGCTGAAACAACACCTTGGGGGAAGACGTTTCGCAAACGAAGAAACTCTCAAAGAAGAAGTTCAGACATGGCTAACCAGTTTGGCTGCAGAATGGTATGACGCTGGATTAAAAAAAACTTTTACCACGATACCAAAAATGTATTGAAATTCAAGAAGATTATGTAGAAAAATAACTAATATATGTAGTTTCACAAATATAACCTTTTAAACAAATTCTGGGCGTTACTTTTTTTTTTTTTTAAGTGTAACTTACTTTTGAGACGACCCTCGTATCTAGTCTATTAAAGTTAGCGAAAACGTCCACACGCTGTTTTCAATTTGCTCAGAACTCTGCGTTCTGTAATCAGACAGATGACTGAAATTGAAAAACCAGATAAGTCAGTAATTATGTAAAATTTAATGTTTGACTATCGTTGTATATAGATGATTAATTTTTTTGGTACGATACGTTTAACAGTGGAAAAATTTAACATCAGATTCTGTAACCTGCTTCATTGTTCGTGTGTGATACGAAAAATACATTTCTGGTCGTTTGGCTGTAGGAGACTGACAGTTATTGATTTCCAAGAGCCGTATTTTTTTTCTGATAGATATTGCAACGATATCTACAGTCAAACGTTTTGTTTGAATTAATAATTTTGACTCCCTTTGAGTTATTAATTATTATTATTTTTTGTTTCACTCATTCCAACAGTAAAAACGATTACTCCTACAAGGGGAGATCAAAAATTTCCTTTATTGGAACGCAAACGTAATATACCGCTATAAAATTTATATTGCAACGCTTCTGATGTAGAAAAATAAATCAGTTCTGTTGCGTAACGGGAAAAATTCTTGTTGAAAGTGATTTCGTGATTCACATATCCAACTACAAAGTAATCAGCAGCGTTTTGACATGTATCAGAATGTTTGAATGAATTTAATATATATCTTTTTTTTGTGCTGACAGAAAATATCTGTTATACCTTGATGCGTATTTGAATACGATCAATAGACGTACTAGAAACCGAGGGTGGTGGGTGAGCGTTTAACGCTCTGAAACGCATTCGGGATGACGCAGGCTCGAATCCCTGTCCCGGCATACAGATTTCAGTTTTCCATCGTTTCCCCACGTCACTCCAGGTAAATTCCGGGATGCTTCTTCAAAAGGCCATGACCGAATTCCTTCTGTTCCTTATGCCTAGTCCTTTCCTGCCTCTAATGACCTCAACGTCGATGAGACGTAAAACCATAAGAAAAAAAACGTAGTGGAAATGCTTAATTGAAGGTAATTTTTTGTAGTCACTGCAGAAATGGATTTAGTCAGGAAATTATTAATACTGCTTTCACCCTAAAGTAACAATTTTATCCATTTGAGTCTCATCTTCGTTGAGGCGCTTATTTACCAGCTCTAAAGTAACATAATTTTACGACACGTATAGATGATAAATTTATATATAAACCAACTATTGCATTTTTTTTATCGAGTTAACCTGAATGATTGACCTTGGTGGTCTCTAATTCTGCAAACACGTAACACAGCCACATAACTCTTAATGCTTATTAACTGTAAAGTTGTGACTGTTTTAAAATGTCTTATTCAACGTCTTTCTGATCACAAAATACAATGGCGAAAAAATGTATTAAAATCGAAGTTCTCTAATACAGATTTTAAAAATATTAAAACTTTGATTTTGATAATTAGTCATGTTATAGTTATGAACTTACAACAATTCCCTTAAAGGTGAATTGAGTCAAAGAAAATAAAAGCAATAGCTAGATCCATGAGGTGATTGTTAGTTTTCTGAGCGAAATGTGATTTATCTGGAAGCCTATCATGAAACATAATAGTGTAAATGTATGGAAGGGATCTAACACTTATTTATTTCACTGAACACGAATCCGTGCTGCTGCAGCTTGAAACTTTCCGTGATAACATCTCTTGTATTTTAACTGTAATGCTTCACAGACTTAACAATACGGAATGAATAGAACGAATTGCACACATCAGTAGCTTAATCAAACCAAGATAGCTGATATTCCCTAAAGAGATAGCAGCAAAATAGTCCTTATTGGTTCTGATTTCTTAAATTATTCCTTTAGCGGCGTCATATTTAGTGGTGTATTGGACCATCCACTAAGTAATTACGCTTGGTAACTTACTGGTAAGACAAAACTATTTATCTAACTACCCTTACATCATTGCAGGAAGGTTTTATTAAACTCTAAAGAGGACGTATTCAAGTTATTTGTTTTAGCTTTCAGGTATTAAGATTATGCATCAAATATTTAATAGTGTTTCACATAAAACTGTTGAAGATTTAAATGAATCATTGTCACTTTCGAAATAGAAGCAGAAATTGTAAGCAAATTTATTCACAGTTTTTTTGTTGTTCTGTGTTATAGTCGTATACACCAGACTTAAATAATTATACAGAATGATTAGAAGAAAGCCCTACAAATGATGTTAGAGCAACATTCTTGTTACTTTCATAAAAAAAATTAAGACATTAACAAACCTTCTATAGAATATTGCGAACATGAAGCATGCCTACCAAAAAGATAAAAAAAAAGGTGAATATACACCATTATTATAAGGGTTCGAAAAAATATAGAAAATGTAGCAGTTGACTTAGGAAAATTCCTTTTTAATTTATTTGTTAATTATAAAATTGATTAGGTATTAAATCGGGAGCCATGCGATACCTCTCGAAGATGATATTTGTATTTATATATAACAACTGAGTAATTTAATGATGACGCAGCCCAGTAAATTATAAAACAAAACACAAAACGTAGCTCATAAATGTTGCTCTACCCTTTGGTAAGCAGATCTGGCGATTTTCTAGTGGTTGGATTTGCGTGAATTACAGTTTGACTGGTCAGTTGATTTCTTCTCTAGTTGACACTAACGTCGTCATTTTTCTGTAACCGGGAAAGTGACGTTCAGAACTATTGCCATCGATCGTAAGGTGTAGGAATTAGATATTGATTGTACTCCGCCATTGACAAGAGTGGATCAGATGATCACCACTCCCCGCATAGACAGTTAAAATTGCTCTTCGTGAGCCGAGAGAAAAAAACGATCCGCTTAGTTCATGTTGAGAATCATCAACCCTGGTGTCCAAAATTAAAGCAAAAAAACAAAAAATTTGCAAGGTTGCATTTATCTTATCACAAAACAGTATAAATAGGTGATACTATGTAGAAACAATGTAAATAATACAGAACATAAACAACTGCAACAAGCACAATGGGAGACAAAAAATGTTCTTCGTTTTTGTAACTTAACGGATTTGCACACACATTCCGACATCTGGTTAATATGCTCAGTATGTGGTGTGACCACCGCTGGCAGAAATACAGGTCTGACAACGGCGGGGCGTGCTGTGAATGTCGTATTCAATATCATGTTGAGGTAATAACGCCCATTATTCCTGCAGAGCTGCTCGCAAGTCTTGGAGAGTGGATGGTGGGTGCTGACGTGATGCAACGTGTCTCCCCGGTGCATCCCTGACATTCTCTATGGGATTCAAATCGGGAGAGTGAGCTGGCCGCACCATGCGTGCAATATCTTCTGTTCACAAGAAAACATCAACCACCCGTGCTCTATGAGGTCGAGCATTATAGTCCATCAATACCAAGTCTAGACCCCACACCACCTCGCAAAAACCACACAAGAAGTCTCAAGCTCTTTTTACGATACCTGGCAACAGATAAACCTTGCCGATTCATCTGTACAATTTCCAGACGCGAATTTGACGAGAATCACTCTCCAGACCAAATTGGGACTCATCTGTGAAAAGTACACTGGTCGACTGTTCTATCGTCCAGTTGGCATGATGAAGACTCCACTCTAGACGTTCCCTTCTGTAAAGACGCGTCAGGGGTACACATACAGCAAGACCACTTTGCAGAAGCCTTCTGTACACTGTTTACCTCGATACAACTGTTCCAGTGGATGATGCGAGGTCAGATGCCAGTTGCCGTGTACTGTTAAGGCGGTACAGTCGTGCTCTCACAGCCAAAACGGTCATAAGTGGTTGGTCCTACCCTGGTCTTCGGGATACAGTTTCGGTCTCTATGAACTGTCGTCACATCCGAGAAACAACAGAACGATTCATATTAAGCCATCGGGCCACATCAGTTTAAGACTGTCCTTCTCCCATTCTGTCTATGTCCATCCACTGCAGAGAGTGTGGTAGGCGTCTTCTCTGTGCCATACTACACTGTTTCTGAATATGTTAACAGCTATTGTGGATGTGGATATAGTCAGCAAACACTACCCCGTTTGATAGATGCCCTGACGTCATCGTAGGCATGGTTGTACGATGACCATAATGCCATCTTCCATGCAGAAAACGATTGTACGGACATTTGTTGACAATTTGTATGATTCTATCTTGAAATGGACACAGAATGGTTTGTTGCTTCAATTTTGGACACTAATGTATTTTATTAAAATGAGCGGAAAAGCTATGATGTTTAAACAATAATTGGTCAAAAATATTATTTAACCTGACCTGACATGACCGACATTCCGAAAGTTACTGGCGAAATCCTGAATCGTAAGTTTATCTTACCTGACCTGACTTGATCGCTAAAGTGAAACGGCCTTCACCGGACTTTCTCAATTAAGTTCATTTCTTTTGCAATTTCTCTCCGTAGAGTAAGTTTATTGGTTATAAAACACTTTGTCAACTTTATATTCGCTTAATGTGGCGCCAGTTTACCGCGCACCATGCGAGTCCTTTGTGAGGGCGAGCGGGCAGGGCAGGCCAGGCCACCAGGGGATACCTGCTGGCGTGACGCGCCCGCCCGCGCAGACAGAGTGGATGGGACGCATTGTTGGTGGAGACGTACCGTGCCTTGCCGTGCCGCATGAGACCTGAAACGCGTTCGCTGAATGGATGACATGGTGATCGATGGATAGGCCGCAGCGACGGGATCCGCTGGGAACGTCCGAGGTGAGCTGGACTACTGCGCGACCTTTCGTCTACCGCGAGGAAATTTCCGCTATAAAAGTTATTGGATTACCTTGCGTGAGTGTAGCAGAATACCATTAATCTGCATAACATGTAAACAGCTGAAAAAATGCATTAACTTTTCGCTTGCTTATAAAAGATAAATATTTTATATCTATGATTTGATGGAAATTATTAGCATAATTAACACAAGTTTTGCATACTTACCAAAAAAGAATAACGAGCACACGTGTTACAACATGGCAAACTTTAGAATAAAACCACTTACATGCACACCCGAACTTAATCCCGTGGCTCATTTAGTAATAACCTTAGCTTTAATCTGCCCTTCCTTATCAAGGTGAAAATTCGGCCATCTACAAGTAAGGTATTACCGGAAACAAATTTCCATTTAAATTTTTTTTAAGTTTGTGCCTCTGTTACCGTGCTGTTCTTATACAAATTAATTATTTTGTTGATGTAGTCTTCTCGGGAGACTAGCCGAGTAATCCAGGTGTTTCCATACGATATTTCGGCGATCTGGTGAAGAAGATGGCGACGGAGTTTCAGATCGCCGAAATATCGTGTGGAAACACCTGGATTACTCGGCTAGTCTCCCGAGAAGACTACATCAATTCTCAACGCCGAGAAAAACTTCGTTCTTATGTAATTATTTTGTGAATAGTTCTAGACAATTTTTACTTCAAAAGCAACGTTTGGCATACTGTTAATCGGATATTAAATTGTTATTTTCTGTAGTGATTAAAATTTTCAGTGCCACGTAGGGTGAGTAGTAAATGTTCAGGTGCCCCGCCCCTTTTATGATGTTTATTGGATGATAGTCCCTAATATCAACGAGAGCGACCATATTTTGTTCTTTATGCACAACAAACATCCAAAAACAATCAATCATTACAGATATCCACAATATAATGATGATCATTAGCCAGTTCAATCATTAAATGTTGGCCTGTTAGAGTTTTGAGTTCAGGTAGAGCTTGAGCAGTCTTTTCCAGGTTGAAAGATCATGGGCGATCCTCCGCCAGTTAACCCTGCATATGTCCTTGTCCCATAGGTCTGATGACCATCCTCTCAATCTCTCCTGTGCTCCACTCTAGCACTATTTCTCCAATAGTAGTACTCAAACATTGTAAGTTACCCCCATAGAAAAAAGTAAATTATTGTAACATTTTTAATTTTTTTTTTAAATTTAATTTAATTGCAATGGAGCACAGGCTCCGGTGGCAATATCCCTACACACCCATCTTCCCCCTTATCCTGCAGCCACCTACATTTGCCCTCTACAAATTTTATCTTTAAATTCCTTCAAAGTTTTTGGTAATTTATTCATCATTTCTCTTGGTAACTCATTCCAATCCCTGACACCCTTACCTAAAAAAGAGAATCTTCCCACACCCTTGTGCCTGAAATCGACTGCCAGCTTGTGGTCATGGTCATCTTTTCCCTTCCATGCACATTATGAATAGAGATACATTGAATGCTAGTTTAGCGACCTGACAGAATGTAATTTATCGTGAAATGCTCTCACCTGACCCTGCATCGCAAAGAATACCTACAGTTTTAGGTGGTAGACTATCCCCACAGCGTCCTGAGATGCTTCACAATTTTATCAAGAATAAAGGTCAATTTAAGTACTCGTAAAAATCAGGCACATACCAGGATTCAAAGCAAAGACCACTCGATCCAGATCTAGTCGTATTTATTAACTTCATCACCAAACAGCTCCTACCCAAATTTATACAACAGCGTCGGGTAAAAACGGAGGATTAGTACCGTCTCCTCAAATTCAGAAAATCACTGCTTTCGTTAGTCACTTTTGGGAAGCGCCTATCAGAATTCAAAACTTTATCAGGGTATTTACGGGGGGCAATATATTTGAGATTAATGTTACACTGGTGGAAATTAAATGTGCAACACCAAGACAGGAATGGCGGAATTTCAGGGAACTTTGTAAACATACCCAGCGTCATACCCAGAAGAACTGATAATATATTGAAATGTATCACTATAAGTTTATTACCTTTAGATACAATTGTAGAAGTACGCCCAATTAGAGCACCAATACATTCCTGGAGCCTCGCCGGTATTGAACCATTAAGAATTCGAATATCTTCTTCTGCGCCTGCATGTATTTTGCAGTCAGTTGTTTAATGTGAGAAATAAGACTTCCTCGGCATATTTTTGATATGAAATCTTCGCGGGTTCTCCGCCGGATAGTTATATTGGGTCTGTGGCTCAGTGACGCGTGTAAACCAGCTTTCTCCATTCTAAAACCATGTTTTTCGCTGATCGATGGTACGACGCCGGCGGCAGAATCTTCCGACCCCCTTCACAGCTGATTCCAGAGCCGACCAAGTACGGACAAGCAGAATGGAAACGGCCTTGTAGTCAGCCAATCAGAAAACGGTATGGCTCCATACCAGGCTGGCCCGCTATGGATCCGCGAGGCTTTCAATGCAGTTCTATTTGTCACATAAGGAACAATGGACCTGAAGATGGTGGCAGAGCAAGGCGCCGAAAGCTTGTCTTTGGATAATACTATCCGGCGGAGAACCCGCGAAGATTTCATCTCAGTTGTTTAGTTTGTGCTTGGATGACCATGTGGTATAATACTGTATGTATACTCTTGGCATACCAGACACGCTCTTTTGGGGACAAACCTGGTTATGATCGTAACCTCTTGCAAGGCTTGGGTTGTGATGGCCACAGTATGAGGACGGTCGTTATCCTTTTGGAAGATGCTATTTGGATAGCGGAAATAAAGGGTATCACAATAGGGTGCAGCACCCGGTCCACAAAGGGGTGGGCTGTTATTGTGACCTCAGCAGCAACCTACTGAGTCCTGATGTCGAAACAGACATCAAACCATGACACCAGTGGCTGGAACTGTGTGACGTTTAAACTTACAGCAGGGTACGCCGTTTCTCCACTACGCCTGCGTACACGTTGTCAATTATCACTTCGCCACAGACAGAATCAAAAATCGCATCTAAACACAAATTACGCCATTCACGTGTCCATTTGCGTTTTGCACTACACCAAGTTAGATAATGCTGGCAAAGAAATGAGAACACATTGCACAGGATTCAGAGAGTGTAATCATATTTCAAGAGATTGTCTTACAATCGTCGGGGGGGGGGGGGGGTTGGGAGTAGGTGGGTGACACTCTGTAACCACTGCTTGGATCTGGCCTGAAGTCACACGTCTGCCAGCAAGAGCGCCCGCACAATTTGGTGGTTTTCATGTGAGGCCGTCTTCTGTATGGACCTGTGTCTGCTTTAGAAGTACTAGATCCTTCTTTCATCCGTGACATTGCACTACAGTCACAATTTCACGATATGATGCACCAATTTCAAACACGCCAATTCTTCGACCTCTTTCACAGTTAGACGTTACGCCTTCGCATACTCCGTAATTCTCATACTATTATATATAAAACTTTCAATTTTTAATCATTTAACATTATTCGTATGGCGATACTTGGGTCCAAATTTCATTGATTTATCATAACTCCGTCTGGATGTAACACATTTCATTTCCGCCAATGAATTATTATGATAAAAACCTCATACATAAATAATGCTATTAGATTAAAAATCAATGATTTTGTTGGAATAAACACAACGAAAGAATCATTATGTTGGACGTAGCTCTGGACTTTATGCGTTTCCAAGTTAAACAAATCAAAAGTATATAAGACTGGAGGTTTTCTCGGCGTTGAAATTGAGTAGAATTTTCTCGGGTAACAAGCCGAGTTAGTCCATTGATCAAACACGACGTTTCGGCGGTCAAAACTCTGCTGCAATTGTAAAGTGACGGCAGAGGCGGAATACAGTTCTTGGAATCGTAGATTTGTAAACCTAACGTTTCTCGATGCGTTGGTTTCCATATTCTTGACGTTTGAACCAATACCCGGTTTTGTTAATATTCCTGCTCAAAGTTTCTGTGGTCTACCAAGGCTATCTTTCGTACTTTTATTACTTGCCATTCACGCTCTCATTGAAATCTCCTATTTGCGCAAACCTCTGACACGTCTCGGTGGTCCACAGGTAATTGGGTTTACGTCTTTTTGCCTTCCTTGTCGACGACGTTCGTTCGAATCAAAGTTTCAAATAATTTCCTTATTATTATCAATATATATTCTTATATAACCACATAGTACATCTCAAAACGACTCCACTGTCGGTTGGTTACACCACAGCATGGGAACCTTGTTATATTTAATGTAATTGCATGAAAACTTCACCGGATTGTGTTGTTTCACAGGAGGCAAAATAAAGATATTAGATAATCTGGTGGCATGAAACATGGACAAAAGATGTCTTATTAAAATTAATTCCCGATAGTTAAATTAATATATTGCTTCAATCATCGAATGAAAGTGGTTAGTTTTTAAATCGAGTGGTGTTATCTGTCCTCAACCACTACAGTAAATGTCTTCTAGAAAGATTTCTCTCTCTCTCTCTCTCTCTCTCTCTCCCTCTAGAACGAGAGAGAGAGAGAGAGAGAGAGAGAGAGGTGTTCGTCCACAAACCTTAGGTTTTAATCTAGATCTGCTGAACGTACATACGATGCTGTCAGATATGAAATGATTAAGAGCAGCCAGCGCGTGCGGCTAATTAATAGAGTGTGGACGAATCACTTGTCATGTTAGCTGTGTATCGCGGACAGGTGTTCCCAGGAGCTGCCTGCCCGGGGTCGCCAGCTCGCTTCCATTTGGCGTGGGCGGCCATATATCATGTCTAATGGTTACCGGCAATATTTCACCGTCCGGCAGCACCCCGTGACAGCCAGTGGACCGCCGAGGGCTCCAGGGAAGGGCGGTCTCCATAGGCCGGCACCGTCTTAGGAGCACCCACGCCAGGGAATAATTTTAAAGGACTTGGATGTGAGGCGATGTGACGGTGTAACGCCGGCGTGAAAATTGTATGTAAAATCAATTGTTCTTACAGACTCAAAGTATTGAGGAAAAAGTTTAAAATAGGAAAGAAATAATCACATGAAATTAACAAGTAGAAATGTCGCGTTATTATTAACATGCCCAACAGCACTGAAAGCCAGCTTCACGAATTAAGGATACTTTGTATTTCAAAGATGATGATTGTATTTTTGGATTGTAATAAATGTTTCTGAATAAGCTCGGAAGCAAGAAATCGAAACATCTTAGCGTATCTGAGTCAAGATAAGCATTGGTTAACTAACTAGCTTTAAGATTGCAGGTTTTGTTGACAGTTTTTTTTTACGTCCATTCAATGTAAATAATTGCGTGATGTTCTTTCTTAAACAAATAACCCGCCTGTTAACTTCACTTGACGAGAAAATATAATTAATTTTGGTGTTTTTCGCTTTTGCTGCAAGAGATTGAATAGAGTTTTCTCTGCCCACTGACTATGCTTCAAAAGGCTGATTATATTCCCTTGGTAGCTTGTATGTAGAAGCCCTGAAGACGATCCTTGACTGGGATTGAAACATCGTCAAACAATAAGTAATGATGAAAACTAATTACAGCTATACAACATGGTAGCTGGGAAAAGTATTAAACATTACATAACTTTTGTCTATAACTGGCTATGATGATTGCTGTTTACTTTTTATTCTCTATTCATAGTTTACATATCTACTTCCTAAAGAAGACCCTTCATTTCTGCATTTATAAATAATTTTTACACATCTGTGTTTAATTAATACATTGGGTTTCTTGTTTTTATAAGCTTTAGCTAAACATTCCTTCCTACTAATAAAATAATCTGTAAGAGACTATTTTCTGAATTTCAGTTCTAATCACAAATTACTTGTCTGTACCACTCTTCAAGTTAACCACATTACGCTGACACCAATGCCACCGGTTTTTTCTGTGACAAATGTTCATTCATCTGATTTCCTGGCAAAGGAACTAACAAATTACTGTTGGTATATTTGATCAAAAATACAACAAGTCGTTCAAGGGTAGAATGACTGCGTTCGCCTGGAGGTTTTAGTTCTGGAATCAACAGCGGACAAACAGGAAGCATTGCTAAGAGTGATTAAGAACTGTGATAATTACATTAGTAGTACTCAAGTCTGGCATTGGGGTGGTCTCAGGTTCGAAACACCGTCCGGAAATCCAGATTTTGTTTCTCCATGGTTTTCCGCAATATGTTCAGGTGAATGCCGGATGGTTCCTTCAAAATGTCACAATCGAAGTCCTTCTCGTTCCCAGCCACAGTTGTCTCTAATAAACACGTCGTCGGAGAGTCGTTAAGTCCGAACATTAAATATTAATACAAATAATTCAGAATGTCACAATGTAACTTTAAGCACGATAAATTTGTAGTACTTAAACATATATCGAAATACGATAGCTTCTACCTTTAAATATTCTTGATTAAAAACAATTATTATTAACATCATAAGCCAAAGCACTACAATACAACAATATTAATTAAATAACAATAGCAAATCGAGCTCGGTGGGATTATCCGCTACAAGGAATGATGGAGACGTAAGTCAAAATGTGGGTGAGCGGAAAAATTTCTAAGAAGTGTCGGAAGCCTTATTTGAAGAAAGAATGTTGCATAAAAAAGTAGAGAAACAATATTACAGACGTTATATTCTCCTATTTTCACGAAATATGTACAGTAAAGAGACGGGAGAGTAGCAAGATACAGGCAAGTGAAATGAAGTTCCTCAGAAGCAGCATTGTTTGGATAATGAATGAAAATTAATCTTTTCAGGATGGAATAGGAAAGGTAGTATTTAGATAGTTTGAAAATGTTAAAGGGGTGTGGGTGAATACTGAACGATGAGAAATACTTAACAGTAAGCTACAAAGTAAACTGCCCAAACGAAGATAAAAAGTTAAGTGACTACGGAAATACGAAGTGGACTTGCTGTGGTCAGCGAGACGGTTCTTTTTCTTTACCTATCATTTGATAGCAGACGGAATGGGCCTGGGGGCGTTCCGGAAGTTAAGTTTTGAGTAAAAATCCTCTGCTTCGACGGGGCTTGAACCCCGGTCGTCCGGACGGTAGTCACGCGCTCTATGTCCCGAGCTACTCGGCCACTCAGGAATATTACGCCTCTGTTATTAAATCAGAGCAAATTTGTAAAAGCCTTCCATCCTGTACATAAACCACTATCTGCAGGTGTGAATCTTGAAAAGAAAGCCGTCAAAGTTCCCTCCAACACTAGCGGACAAATACACAATACGCCGCCCCCGCTGCAGATATTGCTCTACAGAGTCAAACATAACTCATGTACCTGACCTGGAACCATAAAGGAGTTTTATTAACAGAGGGAATGCCGTGAGGCAAAGGGCCTTGTGCTCCTACAACGCAGTCAAAGCCTCTTCCCACACAACGCCAACAAAACATGTTTATGTCCTGTACATCACGGCGCACTGAACCAACACCTTTAAATGCCACCAAGACTTAAGATAGAATTGAGGAAGATGCTTCATAGGGTTGTTTTTTCAGAACATTTACGCAGAACCGTTACTGTGAAAATTGCGAAGGACTGATTACCACAATGAGTCATACGATGACTAAAAGAGTATGTGAAGAGCCTCAGTATACACAAATCTCATTTTCTTGTAACATGTCTCACCTCTATGCATGATTAAATTTTTAACCGAAGTATTGTATAGTTTGTTCGTGTTCATGTATGCCTTCATCTGTTGTGAGTAGTTGGTTTAGTTTCCCCTTATTCGATTATTTTCATTGCCGAATACCATTTTCACTGTTACATTTATCGTAACTATTAACATTGTTATGTTTGTATTCCTACTGTTTCCTTCTAAAGACCCAATAACAAGTGCTCATGCAAATCTAGCATTAAACGCTCATTTGAGACAGACATTTCAAAAATCAAACTTTCTAATGTTAATCTTATTAGATGGTATCAATAATATATACTGTAGTGGAGCGTGTATTAAGTGTCTGTTTGTTATATGAGATTCCAAAAATAGCACAACAATTTTTTTTTTTTTTTTTTACGGTTTTAGAGTTTTTGGTTTGACTAAAAGTCTGCGGCATGGCTTATAAAATGGCGTTGGATCAGCAAAATGTAAATATGATCTTAACTTGAAAATATTTTAGGCCCATGTTTCCTTAAATTTTTGTAAGTTCTCTAAGAGCGGGCTTAAATATGAAGACAGCAAGAGTATGACACCTCTGGTATCTCACAGTAATGCCATCTGTCTTCGTGAACCTCCGTATACGAAAAATATAAGTTTAAAAACCTTAAATTAAAAAAATTCTGAATGTATACCGGCAGAAAAGGTTGTACAGTGCTTCATGTCGGTTATGCGGCTGCAAATTTATAAGATCAACATTTGTTCTTCTTGATAAGTGATTTTAGATTTTGCTATTTAGATTTAGTTAGTATTGTTACTTATATTTTGCTTTTTATTTTCGGTTAGCTAATTTACACTTACATTTACGCAACTTTATTTGTTTCTACACTTTTATGAACATGTTTAACAGACCCGATTTTAATATATTCACATTTTAGCAAAGCACAAAAGCAGCTGACTAGCTGAAATGGCAAAATTTGGTTCGAAGTTTCAATTTCCGACAGCAATGTACAGATGAAAGCATTAAAGTTTTTGAATATAAATATTAAAATTTCACCAGGGTGTTAGATTTTTTTTTTTTTTTACGTCTCGTTGATTAGTGTTGTAACAGACCCTGTGCATCTGCTTCCGCAACTTCTGAAGTTCTGCATGTTTTTCACATTCGTTTCTGCATCCGCAAATTTTATAGTGGGCATTTAATCGGAAGTTTACATTGAAGTGGCACGGTTGTGGCAGACTTCAGAACAATTTCAAAATATGTCAAGAAGGTTACGTAATGAATTGCACACAAGTGAAAGATTTGGAGAACTGCCCAAAGACGACAAATACGCAATTGGAAGGTATTTAGATTCACTATATAAATCTCACTTTTTCACCGGCATCATTACGGAGCAGATTGAGTCTAAATTACTAAATATGACGATCAGAAGAGCTAGAAAATACAGAGATACAACAAATTCCAAGATCATGATAACATGCCTTTCCCCCTAAAAGGTGCCGAACTCAAATTGAGAATGAAGACCATGACGATAGTGACAATCTATAGAGTTCGAGAGCACAAAAAGAAGATATATATATATATATATTACATAAGGATCCCCTTAACTAGTAGAAATCAAATGCGCACCAATACCATGTTTTGCCAATAGTGCTCCTATATTTACCAGCTCCCCGCAGCAACGTAGCCAGAGAACAATTATTTATCGTATCTGGTCTAACACCGAAACACATTTCAGGCTGTAAAAGAATTCAAATTACTTTTTTTATAAAATATAAGTAACAGCTATTTAATTTTTAATATTAATTTAACAAAAAATAACATCTGTAAAATTGGACGTTTTCTTCACTTCCGCTTCCGCATCCTCTTTCGTTTCGGCTAAGATTTACCTTTTATCCAACTGTTTCGTTTCTGTTTCCGTTATAACACTTCCGTTGCACCACTATCGTCGACCTCGAGGTCATTGCGGGTGGGAAAGGTTCGAGGGAAAGAATGTGAAGGAATTAGGCCATCGCCTTTTGAAGGAACCATCACGGCATTCACCTAATGTAATTTGACGAAAGCTTGGAAATGCAAAATCTGTATGGCCGGACTTGAATTCGAACCCACATCCTCTGGAACGCGAGGTTATTGCGTAACCACCTGCCCACCTCGCTCGGTATGATCAAAAAATGTCACCTCAAAATTATATATTTGATGAAGAGAACAATACAAAATACGTTAGCGGAAATTTTATATGGTTCGCAAAAATATGGCAGGCGCCACTTCACTAAATTTTATTTTGCATTGTGTTTTATCTTTACGCTTGCGAAGTATGAGACCTGAGTGAATATTCAGTAAAGAATTAGCAGCAGTAAGTCGCAGGTAACAATGGGCCATGAGCGCTTGATCCCATTCGAAAAGAAAAATTGAAAGGGATTTGAATAAGTACCTCACGGAGGATGGTATCACGATCAATAAAACACGGAAAGAAAACAAACTTTTCAGAGCTGGAGGTATCCCAGACGTGAAAAAGTAGCTAGAAACGACGAAATTTCTTACTAGAAATGTTGGTTTCTTTGTTGCTTATACTTAATAATGCCAGCAAAGCTATGGGCAAATGCTAGTACTAAAAAAAACGTGTTACATCAACCAAATGATTCTAAGAGGCGGTGATTCTTTCATTTAGTAATGATCATTTCATTTGTATCTAGTTTAATCAATTATTGAAGGATCTTGGATACGTTAGCTCAAAATTTAGTTCTTAACAAAGCTTGATATTATAAGATATCAGTAGAAAATTAAAGTAGACATTTAGGAAAGTATAATATAAAGAATAACTAGATACATAATTGGTCTGAAAGCAGCACATCCATTTAGAATATTACACAATTGATATCGCATGACTCAAACTGAGTAATAATCTCATAAACTTGTTAAACGTACAATTAATGAGTACTTCTGTTATGGAATTAACTTAGTATATCCCAAGTACATCTAGGAGAAAAGAAATAACAACATATTTTACGATAAATTGGTAAAATGTTTGAAACTGCTTTAAAGTATCAGGTGGGAGAAGAAGAACCGTCTCTCATCACCAAGAGATGTAAGTGATTTGGTAGGAAATATTTCTTCTTAATTTCGTGAGACCATAGAAAGCCGAAATCTGAATAACCTCACGGGGATTTTAACCGTCCTGTTATACGTCCTCTCTCGGTACACATTTTTTTTTATTGTGCTGTTTCTTTATTCTTTAGTTGATAGAATTGGTACCTTCTTGACGTTTTAGAGTTAAAAGTAAATTTCGTTCAGCTGATACTAAGTTTTTTATAGTTATTATTACTATCGAGACTGCGCCAGATACATAGTCGTATAGAGAAAAATTTCGGCTACATAAACTTATTTCTGTAAATAGGCAGTTCAAAATCGTTCATCAATACTAGAACCTTGAATACAAATCTTAGAATTTTTACCACAGAATATTACGAAGCAATATCATTTTATTCTTAATATTATTTTATTCTTAATATTATTTTATTCTTAATATTATTTTATTCTTAATATTATTTTATTCTAATGTGTTCCGGAATTACTTCGATGGATCAGAAGGATTTTTTTTTTTTTGCTTCTTCCACCACTTGTAAATTTCTCTTAACTCTTTCGCATCAATACTAAGAAACTGTAACTCTTTCAATAAATTTGTTAATTATGTTCCTAACTTCTAGCGGAACTTCAGGTTTTGTCGGGTTAGAAACAAATACGATACGTAGCTTCATTTGTGTTATTAGCGTTTCCCTCCGGAATTTATAGGAAAAAAGATACACGTGAAGAAACCTTTTCAGTCAGTTACTTGATTTCAATCGCAACAACAGTTATTGTGTTAAATATATTCTTAGGGCCATATTGGCAACAGAATTTTCTATAGATTTTTCCGTCCTTAACACGCAATATTCAAAATTACTTCCTTTATCAACAATTATTAATTTTCACCCAGCTCCATATAATTTGATAACACATTTCCAACTATCAATCTTTACTTGTTAAGTTACTTGTAAACAATACAATAATCTTGTTACGCTCTTCTAGGTAGTTAACCGTGTTCTGTGTTAAAAACACTTCTGTTTGTTGCTCTTTCATAAATCCCGTTTGTTATTCAATTTCAGTGTGGTGTTCTGTATTTCGCAGTCTCTTTGTGGTTATTCTAACACCGAGCACAAAGGGATAATGAGTATGCTAATGCCTCTTCGTTACACGTGTCGAAACACCATTTTCATTCTTTTTGTTCCTCGTCTGATATTTCCTTTTTCAGCACACAGAGAAAATGCCCAACTGAAGTGGCCTTGCTGAAATATACTTGGCATGGTACGCAGTGGCACGTGTTGAAGATACTACACCGAAACGATGCATTTCTGATAATAGTACGCATCTTAATGATCACTACTAAAATAGAATGATTTCAGATGGCTTACTATTATAAGAAAGTTAACCATGCATTAAACTTATGTTCCTTCATCGGAATAAATTCTTAAAATAACTAGAAATAATTAAAAACCTTATACTGGAAACAAGCTTTACTATCTGAGCTTCCAGCACCAGAAATATGACCTTTTTTATGAGTCTGATTTCCTATTACCATTATATTTAATTCAATCACTATCACCTCGGGGAGAATATTATCTACCACTTTCCGCTAAATCCTATGATATCTGTTAGTCTGTTACGGACAGACTGTGGAGTTTCTAATACGCTTAATTACAGTAACATATTGTCATCCTCGAATTATAAAATGGACTATAAAACCTAGTTAAACTAAATTTGGGTAGTGATGAAAGCGGGTAAAATATTTATTAGTATCAAAATATCTAACATCAAAGCAAGTTGGGTTTATGTGTTTCTACTCCAACAACTATACTGTCCCATCATAATCATAAATCAGTCTTTTCAGATAATTTGCCCGCATTTATCTGGTCGTTTCTGTTTATAGTATATACTATATAATAAAATTGTAGCGGTCTGGTGAGTCGGTGGATAGTGTGTCTATCAGGAGATCGAAAGGTCCACGGTTCGAATCCCTTTCGTAGCGGGGAATTTTACAAGCCGTTAACCTGTTCTAAATCTCTGGCATTGCTTCTGGGTAGTGTGAAGTAGGTCAGAACGCTTCCGTGTTTCGGATTCCACTTTACACTTTAGGTCGCCTCTTGGGTTAACAACCCTATTTGTAAAACGGATTACATATTAGAAGTTACAGAAGGACAAAAAGGAACGAATGCTTCTCTTTTCTACGTGGATGAAATTGTGTATAAAAACTAGTGGTAAATACAAAACTAAAAGCTGCAAAAGTTATATTATTTAAAATATTCATTATTATTTCTGTTCATTTCTTTAATTTTAAAATTCAGTAGAAGTGAAGCCTACTGCACTGTTAAATCAGGGAAGATACATGGCAACTTAAAATAACGTAAAGTAAATATGTGGTATCCATTATGAAATAGAATATGATAAGTTAGTTATTGTTTAAGAATTATTATTTACCAACTCAAATGGTGGCAAAGTAAATAAAAAAAACTGTTTTAGTTTCAGTAGTTGGAACTATTAATCACGTATTACGGTACAGTAACGATGAAAACTCACACATTAAACACCACTCCTGCAATATAACCAAACGTGATCGCGTCAATGAACATAAAAAGGCAGTTAATACTTCGCTTCCCTATTAATGCACGGCTGATTAGCGAGTTTTTGTTCTAACTCATTTCATTTCGCACATAATTCTATAAGCACACAGGTGCAGTAATGTCAAACGGA
The DNA here is from genome assembly GCA_031002005.1 of Vandiemenella viatica. Taxonomy (NCBI): domain Eukaryota; kingdom Metazoa; phylum Arthropoda; class Insecta; order Orthoptera; family Morabidae; genus Vandiemenella; species Vandiemenella viatica. Next base: position 139,487,231 of record CM061919.1, read on the forward strand.
TCAAATAATGTTATTAACAACAATCGACTAAGCGAATCACACCACCTTCCACGAGCGGACATAAAATTGTTGGAATTACGCCAAAGCTTTTAATCGGCTGATTACTAGCACGATATTTTAATAACACCTGGTATGTGGAATATGCCTACCTCTGTAACAATGAATTTTAGTCTATTATGTTGGACACTGTGTACGAAATTTTTACTTCCTTAGTAACGATGTTTTTAGTTTCCTTTCAGTTTGTAAAATTGTATACAATCTTTTATTTTACTCCAATTATTTACTGCTGGAAACAACAAGAAGTTATGTCAGCTGCCACTTTGAAATCTAGTTTCAAAGAAATGATTTCGTTACTAGAAATTAATCTGAAATTTACACTGACTATCATGTAGTAAGTAAATATTTCAGCTTGATTATTCGTTCATAAGAATAAAATATATTTACATCACATAAAATATTTTTTGTATTCTTTTTCTATTTTTGTATCAATTTAGTGTTAGTTTCTCAAACTGATAAAATAAAACGCTGTTCCTTATTTTATTTAGTATTGTGAGAATTTCTAAACAGTTTTATAAAAATATCACAATTTGGAACATGGTTTTTAATGATACTCAATAGTATGAATATTCATATACAGCTATCAATTATTATTGTTCTATATAAATCATAAATAGGCTCTATCTTAAGGCATACTATTTACAGAATAAAAGATAATTTTGAACTAGTGATTTACTGCCAGATTGTGTTTTAAAAACACAATATATTAACTTGTAGCTTTACCGTCTTCTTCAAGAATGAATTCAGAGCACGCTGTGAAAATGTTCTTAAAAGAAAACCCTTTTTTATTCCCGTGTAGATTTCTTTTTAACAATTCGCCAGGAAATTCTTCGTTCTTATAATAGATTTGTAGATACGCAAAAATATATTATCAAAAAAAGTTGACTACCAGCTGGAAAATTTATAAATGAAAAAGGTGCAACACTATCTAATATAAACTGCAAGTAACATAAAGGGAACCAATATAATTTCATAGCCAAAGTGTTTAAGGCGCCTGGATGGTGAACGTAAGGTCCCAGGTTTGAATTCTTGTCCAAGCGGGGATTTTCAAAGGCCATTAACCGGACCGTCACCTTGGCATAATTTACTGTGTAATGTGCAGTACACCAGAAAGCTTCCGTGGTTCAGATTCCACATTAAACTGTAGGTCCATTTATCATATAGGATTATGGAATTAGTTTAGAAAAGAATGAAAGCAACTGACCTTCATACCTCCGATGGCAGGCTAAGTGTCTCTCCTTCGAGAGTGTCCACACAACCTTCCGGTCGAACATCATGCTTAGTTCCTTTTTTTAGCATTAAAGTTGATATTTATCGTTGTTGTTTTGTTAATTGCGTCATTATCACAACACCTGTGTTCCAAAAAAATGTTAGTAAATTGAAATATTCAGGAATGAAATCTGTAAGTGAATTTTTTCTGCTTAGTTTTACGTACCTCACACATATGGCCTGTATTTACGATGTTATGCAGCACATAACGACCGAGCACTACACGTAGGAAATGTCGTGTATAGGTGCCATCGGAATCAATATGAATGTCGTGATGCTATGATTGATTGCTACTTGATTGTCCATGCAATGCTGCTGCAAAATGTGGAAATTATTGATGATCCATTAGGTTCATGTGAGCCTGAATGTTTACCACTCTGACTCAGTACAGAGTTTAGTTGCTGCTGCTTTATTTAAAGACAAATCTGTCCATTTCTCACGGTATATGTTCTTCTGATGAGAATAGTTGGGTTACATTGGGAATAATTAGTGGCAGTTATAGTAAAAAAAAAGCCTTCATTGTCAAAGAGTTTCATAAGTTATCTGATTTTAATTATGGGTCAGTTGCAACAGATATGACAGTAGCTACGTACCTTCAAATATCGTCTACTTCTGGATATTATCTAAGCCTCTCCATTTCCACAGAACCATTTGGGTTGGCTGTTAATTCTTAGGCCCAGAGATTTCGTTTCTCTAGCTTGCACCCATGTTGTGGTCCTTCTTAATAACGTGCCAAATTTCTGCTTCGTATGTAGTTATTCCAGTGTAATAGTTTCACGATGGTACAAAAAGCTTAAACGATACATTTGTCAGAAAATTGAGCGTGCAGTAAGTTTTAAACTTGGCTCTTTTATTTAATCTTTGTCTGCTATTAAAATAAGTTAGCGATAAAATAGTTTTGTTCTATGGTTTAGTTAATGACGGACTGCTGTATTGAATGGATTCTGATTCTTTTTCATTGTAAGTTGGAGCATAAGCCCTCATTTGAATTAAAATACTGTAGATCACTTAGAAATTATTTACATTATCGTATTCTCAAATAACTAATTGTAGTATTTGTATACGATGAAGCCCGTTATTTCAAATATGAAGTAAACAATTGCTTTACAATCTTACACTAGTATTCAGTTATTCCCGAAAATACATATTGTTGCCAAGGGACTAACGTACGTACTGTTAATACAAAGATTGAAGTTAAAATTATTTTTTTTAAGGTTAAAAATGACATTTTTTTTCAGTATTCCAGTCTCTTCATTAAACAAAATACGCCTTCGTATTTGCTCCCTTTTAATTCAAAATACCAGGGTATCAATTGTTACTAGCCTACAAATTTGTATCCTTCCTGACAGATTCTGTCTCCCAGATCTTTTGTATGTTAGTTTAACAATTTTATGGTTACCTTAACGTCATACATTTTTAGCTATGATTTATTTTTTCCTTTCCACTGTCTTCATGAAAGACTTTTATGTATAAGTCAAATAATTCTTTAATTAACGTTGATCTACAAAAAAATTGTGGAAGAAAAGTATCTAATATTCTTCATTTTAATAATTCTACAGCTGCATATGTAAGAAGAGTATTTTAAATTGAGTCTGTGAGGAAATCAGGAAGCAATGTGTTCAACGTTACAGTAAACACTGCAGGTATAAAAGGAAATAAGAAACAATTTTCTTAACGTAATATGTGAAATTTTGTTTTTATTTCCAGTGAACCTCCAGCCAGAACATATAATTTCACCGCTGTGGAAGCACGACTAACAAAATTAAAAAACTTTGATATTCCCGTTTTATTTAACTGGATTCACTGCTTTGAGTTACGGCTTTGCTACGCTTTACGGCCAAGAAACGTGACTTAGGGCTCGAGTGAAGAAATACCTCACGAATTTCGGCTGTAGAATTACGGATCGGAATTCGTGAAACATCGTCGCCGGACGTGACGCCTGAAGCGCGGCCTACGCGCGGCACAGCCCAGGCTGTTGATGAATGGCAATGGTACGTTTGTAATGGGTTTCTCAGTCTGGAGGAAACTCGGGAGAAATATCTCCGGCTTGGAGATAGTAGCGTAACAGTTCATTTTTCGAATAATTTTTTAGTAATTTTAAGCTAACTGACAATGATGTGTAGTGATATTAATTTAACAAAAGCGTATATGTATTTGTAAACTTGGTAGGGTGAATATACTGTTGCATACTGAAGGCATGCTGCTTTGACATTTCTAGGAGAATGCCGGGATGGTCCTTTGAAAAGTCATAGACGAATTCCTTCCCATTTCTTGCTTACAGTCCTAATGACCTTGACGGTGTAAACTAGTTGATCGGTGTCTTCTTCATAATTTTGAAATTAAATTAGAACTTATAGCTATTGATCAGATAAGTCGAACAATTTTAATGAGTCTTAAGTTCATGTTTCTTGGGAGCTCATCGTATTTGATAAAATTAAGTATGTAATTTAAGGAAATCCCCGAAATGAAGCTATTAAAGCAAAGAGTAGGTGATATTTCCAAATTATTCAGATGAACACAAAAAAAATTTCCAATCGAAGAAATCTCCTTAAATGTAGTATGAATTATGCAATGAAAAAGAAGAGCGGTGTAGTATCTTTAAACTTAGAAATGAACCAGTGAACTTCTTTGTGAAACTGGACGATGAAACTGAGTCTGTGTTAGTAGTACCATCGCTAATGACCTCGATGTAGACGCGCTCTAAAACAACAACAACAGTAGTACCATGCAACGATGGTTTCTCATTATTTTAATGGAGTGCTAACGATTTTATATTTCTTCTTGCCATTTTTTTCTTCCGACATAAGTTGTATTACAGAGATTAAATGCGACTGAAAATTGATGTTGTTGTACATGAAATTAAATGAACAATTAGCCATTTTTATTAATTGTTATCCACATGATTTTACATTGGAAGCGTGCGTCGCAAGCATATATAAATATGTCAAACAATCTTTCACTGAAATGAATGCGCAATTAATTTTGTTTTACAATGCTACCAGAGATTATAACGTAGGGTAAATTGAAAAAAAAATCTCTTCAGAGAACATGCATAATAAATAAGAAATATTTTTGTTTAGTGTCATCTACCATGTTAGTATCTATGTAATACGTATTACAGCACACCAGCATCCATCACAAACCATAAATGACTGATTTAGATTATTGCAGTGCACCGGAGAACGTCAGTATTAGACATAATGGTCATTCAGTATACTCAGCATGTCATATTAACCAAGGTTACATTAATTATTAGTGGGTGCCAGCGAATACCGCGGTAGTGGAAAGTGGGAATTATACGGAAAAATATAAAATGGAAACTAGTGAATGTCTATGTTTCGAATAAATGATAAATACTAAGGAAACGAGTAACTAAACCAGCAGGATTGCGATTATATAAAATTAGTTTTTATTTGTTCTCTTGCTTTGGAGGTTACTGTAATTAATTAAGTGACGAGAAGATTGTTGTAACATTTTCCATCTGCTATATCACCAACATAGCACGAAATTTCTCAAAACTGTGCAACGTAGCACTGGTGAATAAAAGATACGACGGGTAGACAAAACGGGGTACTGGCTCGCATAACTCGCTTTCAAACCGGAGTTCGTAGAGAATATTCAGAAACAACTCCCAAAACAACGCGAAAAATTTCCATTTGATAGATCCTGTAGTCTACAGATAACCCATTATCAAGTGAAATATTTATAATTCAGCAAACACTCACAAACATACGACGTGTGATAGCTACGTTTACGGGTTTCGTAAAACCCTTGCCGCCTTCAGTATGGGATATTTCACATTCGGTTCTACGGGTGAAGGCCACGATCTGCATAGTATGTACCTCCTTGGTACTCATTGGATATCATTGCTGAGGATATTACGGGAGCAGGATCAAGCATTTCGGACATTCACGTTCACACATATTTCGTCACCTTCATTAGCGATATTCGAGAAGGTATAAAATGGTCCTGTTACTAAGCAACTTGTTCACAGTACAGGAACTTTTTCTTAGTATAATTTATTAACAACTTCCAATCTCCTGTGCTGGCTACGGCTAGTATCATTTATTTATAACATACAACAATTCAGTTCATGGCATAATCGGGAAATAAAAATATTGCCGATTTTATTTTAAATTTTTTGAAAGCTATCTTCTAATTAATCCTTTGGAGTAGGCACCTACTTTGATTTCTGTATTTCATTTTCACTTGGTTCTGATATAACATTGAATACGAGAAACCAATGGCAATTAAAAAAATAAAACCATACAGACTCCATTCATGAAATTGAATGTGTGCTGTACGCTGTCTTAATTAATATAAAATTTAATAATGATGTACCGATTAAAATGTGTACCCACTCCCTTAGCGAGATAATGACTTAACTCCTGATATTATTAAATTTAAATGAAAATATGATTTTACAATTGCAGTCACGTTTGGAACCTGATTAAAATTTAATGTGACAGTAAGTGCCAATAATAAAATTCAGACTTGACGCTACTTCCTTCTGGCCATCTTGGGTCATAAATTTGTTCTTGTTTGTTCAGTATTCGCTACGAATGAAATAACAGAAGAGCAATAAGCAGTAACTTCAGTAGTAATTAAAACTTCATTAGCGACGTTACAGACCCAAATTTATATACAGTATAAGCATATTCAATTCATCTATAATGCATTATTCGTAAAAGCCATTTATTTGGTTATACTTGACGTCAGCCAAATCTTGCTGATCCACCAGATGTACTTACATTGGGGGAATTGCAGCCGTTTCTGCAGCAAGTTATCACGAGAGAAAAAAAAAATATTCATTTTGCTTATCTGATTTTTCTGTGAGCAATCAAAGGTGTATACGAACATTCGTCACACTTCCAGATAAACCTCGACGGAAAGAAAAAACCAGACAATCAAATACCTTTCGATAAGTCATTCATTAAACAACACAGAGTTTGCACTGAATTAAGAGCATGAAAATTTTCCAATATAAAGGTTTGAAATTTTCCCGTTGCATATATGGGTATATTCAACTAAAGAAAATTCCTATTTAAAAGTCTGAAGACAGCCGGAAACATTTATTCACCTCTTTTGCGTCAGATATTATTTCTCGCTACTGATATTCAGCTGTGCTCACCATAGCAAAAGAGAGAAAAGATAGTAGACTACAAAGAAAAGCTATTGTATTGAATCTGGAATGTAATCATGAGATTTAATTAAACTTGTACTTAGTGAACTATAAATATTAGAAACTAATAAAATTAGGAGCGAAAAAATAATGTCTCTAAAAGTAATAGAATATTAAAATAAAAACAGACTCTGACTTGCTGTACACAAGGAGATGCAAAACATTATAAAGAAGATATTTAAAAATTCAACAAATCACAGCTGTACTATTTAACGTACTTCTATAATATGTACAGAAATTAATTCATTAAGATATGAGAGATATTGAAATTTATAAATTCAGAAAATAATTCAAATTTAAAAAAATAAAAAGTAATGGCAGAATAAAAGAGAACGATGGCAAAATTGACCATAATAACCGGGATACGTGTTATTAGTTGGAAACCATAAAAAGTTGTACTAGTTAATAAGAATGCTTATATTTAAAACCGTTAAGTAAAATTAGAAACTGTCTATAGCTATGGGAATCTTAGTAACTATCATCAGTAGTCAGTAGTTCATAACAAAAAAACTGATATCACATGAGAGAAAAATATTTCTAATCCATCTGTGCTTTCACCGCCAGAAAGAGACAATATCATAAAACTCTTTATTCCATAAGCGAAGTAAGTTAGAAACATTTAATTTAGTGTATCACTTATGATATTCCTCAGAAACAGGAAATCATTATAAACAACGCGAACTGTTATATTCAACAAAATGTTTACAGAATCTATAACTTTATGAAGGTTGACCATAAAATTTTACAGTTGATTTACTTGTCAGTTTGTAAGAGCACGGCTTAAGCTAATAACGAGAAGTTGAGCTGTAAAAGTAACGAGAAATTCTGTACCCGTATATATTCGTTACTAAACCAATCAATACCCGTTACTTTCGAATCATTACTCATTACTTTCGGTATAATCGAACAGTAGCACGAAGCATTGTACCGAGCCGCGACGCGTACGGGTTAACTTCGTTACTATCGTATCGTTTCGTTACTTGTTACTTTCGGTACACTCCTTACTTTCGGCACAATCGAACACTAGTATTGCATTGCATCGTATCGCATACGGGACGACTTCGTTCGTACTTGGTAAAGTTAAAGTAAATTGTTTATTTAATAAAATAAATTTTGCTAAGTTGTACATTCGGATAAAACTTAAAGTAATTAGCACATGGATCTTACGGAAAACCTCTGACTGTACACTTGATTTTCTGTAATGAATATTATATACTACAGAATAATCCAATTTCAAAACAAACACCTGTTTGCATATAAAAAGAAAAAAGACCTGACAGTGACAATAACTAATGACGATTATTTTTTAAAATAGCCTGCTCAAAACTCGGCATAGAAGCCTGATGTGATAATGGGACATGTATTTAACAAATATTATAATCTCATCAAATTATTTCGTTTTTAAATAGGAGGTTTCACCACTGTCTTCCTTTACGGTTTTCATACAATTTTTTAAAATTGTTCATCTTTTTGCGAGGTTTGTTAAAATTAATGTGGACATACTATCAAATCGGGCCTGCAGGCAAAATACTATTGATTCCCGCATTAATTGTTTCAATTTAAAACTATCAATATTGAAAACTTTTAAATCAATAACAAAGTTTCAGGACAAACATGCGATTAGCTTAATTGTTGTTGCGTCGCGGTTACAACAAACATTAAACATCAAAGCCAGAACCGCATTGATGATTGATAGCATGGAACCTGCGGTAATAATACAATAACTAACACCAAGCAAAAGGAATAAAGTCATTGTAACTTATTCTTTGTTTATGGAATTCTGTAACTGCAAAAAAGTGTTGCTAGATTTGTTTATGGCAATTATCAAGGAATGCAATCAGTAACAGATATGATAAAAGAGCTCGCTTAGGATTCACTGCAAGACAGGAGGAGGGTGAAGAGGGTCATGGGAGGTACATTGATGGTGAGGTATGGAAACAGATTGGTGTAAGAATTAAAAGTAATGCTTGGAAGGTAAAAGATGACCATGACCACAATCTTGAACTCGATTTCAGGCACAAGGATTTAGTAAGATTCTTTTTTTAGGTAAGGGTTACAGGGACTGGAATAAGTTACCAAGAGAAATTAAGAATAATTTACCAAAAACGTTGAAAGAATTTAAAGTTAAAATTTGTTGAGGGCAAATGTAGTACCGGATTAGCCACGAAGCAAATGCTACGGGCCTCGCGCCTTCTAGGGGGCTCCCGCACCTAGGCTAGATGGGCGACCTTCTTTTTAGCTCTAAAATTTTACCCCGTACGGCAAAAATCAAGGGCCTCTTCTTCACATTTGCTACGGGCCCCGCGTTGTCTTAATCCGGCTCTGGGCAAATGTAGGTGGATGCAGGAAAGGGGGGAAGACGGGTGTGTAGGGAAATTGTCACCGGAGCGTGCGCTCCATTGCAATTTTATTAAATACTAGCTCGTATCCGCGACTTCGTACGCGTGGATTAAGAATTTTTTTGCCAGAATTAAATATAGAAAGTTGTTGGTAACGAAGGATTGGTCCCAAACAACATCGAGTCGGAATAATATGACAGGAAAGCTAACACTATATGATTGTACCGTCGAACCTGTCTCTTGAAGAGGATCAATTTTCAACATATTTCTGTCACCATTCGATAAGGTCTCAAAATTTCGTGACTACAACTGTTAATCATACTGGAAAAAATATCCTGCGCCCTTCATACAGATTTTCTTATAAAATTCCATCACAATGATATAGCCATTTAGTCCTCAAAACGTAACAATTAGACGGAGACTTACTTCCGTATTTATAATATTATTACTGTGGTTCACACTCACACACTGACTGCGAACAACACCTGAGGGATCATTATAACGTAAAAAAGTGTACACCTACAGCATTGCAAGACTACCTACGATTTGCCTCGCATTGCACCCCTAACTTTCTAATATCTACAGTTTAACATTCAATCCGAATAACCTACGGCCCAGGCCTGACTCTTACGATGAAAAACAATTTTAAAAAATCTTAGCCTCCACGGAGATTTGAAGAAGAGACCTCGACGTTCGTAAGCAAGCGCTTCAACCACTGAGCTGCCAGTTCACTGCACGGAAATACGGTACGGAGACGTCCATATCCAACGTGTCTGTCTATCGCCGAATTTCGAAGTTATGAGACAACATGTGTTATTTATACAGATAATGTTTCAACCAAATGTAGACAGTATTTTTCTCCTTGTTTCAAAGGATAAGTGTGCAATATTTCATTGAGATCAGTTGAAAACTGTGGATTTTTATGATGAACAAACAAACTAACAAACAAACATACATTCATCTTTATATATAAAGATTATTAGAACATAACAAGTGCAGACTAATAGAAACTCTTTTATATTGTGAATTATATTGTGAAATAAAATAGAAGGTATCAATTCTTAAAATAAACAAATTTCAAAAATGTTTGAAATCAAAATCCTCACTAATGGACTATCAATGAAACTACAGTAACTATCTCAAATTATCCATACAAATTTTAATGTTAAACAAAATAAAAAGTACAAAATTTGTCTTTACGTTGGAAAAATTAGTTACCTGCAGGAGCTGGAACGTGTTCGATCTATGCGACAAATGTGAGTAACGAAACATGCGAGTAACGAAATGAATTTGTGAGTAACGATTCGGTACTTCCAGTCAGGCGACGAACCCGTTACGCAGTAACGAATTCATCGTTATTTTTACAGCTCTAACGAGAAGACGTGAATGTTATTTGATCTTGGAGACGAATAATTATGCCTTGAAATAAAATAAATCTAAGTAAATTATCAGTAATTACATCAAACTAATGGAACTTATTGTTTGAAGGAAAGAGATTTTTCATTAAATTAGGCATAAACTATAATAGTTTTGAAGTTAGGTAACTGATCTATCATTCTGAAAAGCCTGACATTTATATTCATGTAAAACAGTTTAAAATTAAAAAGTAGTGATTGAGAGTCTCAAACCACGTCAAAGATTCTAAGATACCAGCATTCTTGATCGATAACATCATGGAATCTTGAAGAGATGATATAAAAAATTTATTCAGTGTTTTCGTTGGTGCGAACGATTTTGTAGGTATTCCACGTACATACGTTCATAAACATCACAGAGACTCATAGAAATTTTAGTCTACTGTTAAATGTGTTCCGCGATCCGCGCTACAAATTAGACTTCATGGCCTATGATCGTAGGGCAAGATTTCTGTACAATAGTATCTCTTTTGTGCACTTCACGGTTTATGCAGTTGTTCTACTACAGACACTTATGTCAACAAATAAGGTGCCTACAATTTTTTTTTCTGTCTGTAAGATAAAATGCATTCCCCGTTTTGCAAAAAGTGGACCGAGCGGCAGGACAACCGAAGTTCATGTCCTAGATGTTATAACATTTTGTTACGTTGACGAATATAAAACAATAATTTTATTTCGGACGGATATGTTTTAGTAACACCACACATACATTCCACATACACCCACCTGCACCCCCCTACCCCCCACCCCACCCCCCCACACCCCCACATTCAGCATACTAAATCTCACACTGTTTTAATTTCGTTCAGTTATTAAACGAAATTTGCTAACAAATCAAATGAATGCTAAATTTTTATCTAAACTATTTTGTATTTCTAAAATCTAAATATATGTTAAAGCGCTTGCGACAAAAATATAATCGCTGTGAACGGTGCTCATTACTGAGTAATCGACACTGAGGTACGGAGTGCTGGTAATGTTCTAAAGAAGACTGAAGCTATGTACCGTTAAAATAAAACACAATATCGTCTTGTAGGTAGCGTTTTATTTCATGACTAGCTTCGAGCCCGTCAAAAATGACGGTTTGATCGCCATATTGTGGCAGTTCCTTTTTTTGCAGTTGGTTAACTATACGGAATTGTTATTACATAAGGCTAATTTCTTTGATTTTGTAATGTTCTAAATATTTGATTTGCTGTTCACATAGCAATACTGCAGTAACTTCTACTGAATTAATGACGACCGAAGTATAGAACCAATAAAATTAAAAACAAATTAGGATTCCTGAAAACTTTTGCTGTCCATGTAATATCAGTTTTTATACCTGATCCAGGCACAATTCAGTACGATAGGTATGGAAAAACTTGTAAGGAAAAGAATCATTTTTAATTATATCTTTCGTTATATGAATACGTTACTCTGGTTAGATTATCAGAGTATTTGGTTAATATTTTAAAATAAATAAATGCATTACTTCATATGACGGGGACTATAATTTCGAAAACGGATAACTGTTATTTATTTGACTAATACATTTCGCATTACGTACGTTTCTCCTAGTTTTTAATAAACTTCCTTGTTTCTTACCGTCTGCCTAAAAAATTCTTAGGTTATGGTTTAACCTAGTCCTTATCACTGATACAGATATAATAGCGTAAATATTGAATCCCCTTCTCCTTACATGAATTTCTGCGTCTAACCGATACAGGTAAAATAGCTTAAATATTGAATCTCCTTCTCCTTATATGAATGTCTGCTTCTAGCTGTAAATAAACGAAAAGCAAGACGATGGTACGAATGTAATATGGCGGTTGATGATTGGCCGTTCTCTAACCAATAGCAGTAACAGCTATAGACGACGCACGCAGACGCCACGTTAGCGTTTTATATAAGGGGATAGTCAATTGCTTCAGGCATGCAGCGTTACCGGAGTAAAGTTGGTATTGGAAAAGAGCAGCTGACACTAGGTCAGTTACGAAGGTCACATATACCTTAGTGCAATCGCCTGACCATATTGCGCGGTCAAAGATGGACAAAAATAGTGTTAGAATGGAGTACAAAATATCACCACAATCCCGGAAGACAGACCGATGGGTTAAAGACATTCTCAGGGCTTTAGGAATTAACTGGATGAAGATCACCCAAGATCGCAATGCTTTGCTATTGCTAGACTTGAGTACACGTTTAGATTAATTAAATGAATAAATGTGAAAGTTTGTATTTAAATTTTAATTGATGTTTCATTCAATTTCTACAATGGTCTTGGATATGCAATGTTTTTTTGTGATTCCAGATACACTGGAAAAAATTAAGTGGATGTAAAGGGGAAGAGGGGTTGCATTTGTGGAAACAATATTAAGGCAGTATTTTTCTGTATATTTAATTTTATAGTATACGTCTGCAATTTTCCATCAAAATCGGATAATCTGCGGTTTTGTGTAAATTAGGGGTTGCGTTTTTGGAAACCATATATAGGCAATATTTTTCAAATTGTTTTTAAGTATACGTGTGGAAATTTTGGTGGAAATCGGACAAAATCTGTTGGGTTGTTTTAATTATGGGCTGTAATGGGGAAGAGGGGATGGTTTTTTGGAAATTTTACTTCTCAGGAATCACCTTCGAAACGATTTCGACAACTCACCAAAGTTTCACCGTAATTGGATGAACGGTTTAGGAGCGCATAGAGGACAAACAAACTCACATTTATTGTCAAATTTAAAATTAAATTGTCGTTTTCAGTATTTTCCTGGAAATTTTTTCCATTTTTTCTCACCGTTTAAACCTTTCCTGAACTTCCACAAATATTTAAAGATCAAAATTAGCCAAATCGGTACAGCCATTTCCGAGTTTTAGCGAGACAAACGAACGGAAATTCATTTTTATATATAAAGATAAAACGTTCAGCAACATGCCGCGCCTGTTATCTCGGTTTTCCGGGTAGAACCGCATCAATTTATGGAAACTAAAGGTTTCAGCCATCATTCTGGGTCTTTCTTCAGAGGACTGTCCTATGAACAAAGCCACAGAATGCTGGATGAAACATTAGGCTTAGATAAATTGACGCAGTTCCACCCTGACAATCAAGATACGTCTACAATGACCGCTGAAGTCTACGCGTAAAATAGTATAAATAGTAAGGTAGTTTTCAGTTGGACTTTTGAGTGTCATCTTAGTGGTTTGATAACGTGATAACGGCTATACGAGAGGAATCAATCACTATATTACGCGAAATGATATGTATAGTCTGACGAATAGGCTACAGAATTCCAGAACAAGTTTCAAAATTTAGGATTTCACGGTCACTATGAACGATATTACTTCTCAATTGGCTTAGCGCAACTCCGGCTCACGTCTTCTGATTGATCCAGATCTGTGACAAGTTTAGGAGATGCGTCCATTTCATGAACTGGCTATCACGGACTGTGAGAAACGAACGATAGACGTGTCTATGCGGATCTTGCGACGACATAGGACATGGCAGCATAAGAGCGACCCCAGTGCCTTTACTCAGAGCAATTAATAAGTTGTTAGCGACTGATCTGGGTTCACGGGCACATACATTGCACTTCAGAAGCAGGTAGGTTGGTCCGAAGATTCTCGTCTCCAGTTGACAGACACACACCAATGGTTCGATTCACGTGAGGCGCAACTTGTAAGCAAGACATTGTACAAGATTGTATAGTTTCCATATTTTTATGTGGTATATTTATGTGGGACGATACGAGGCCTTTTATCAAGCATAGAATATGGTTATTCAGCTGCTTGGTGAGCGTTTGATGCCTTTTCTATAACTCACGCACCCCGATAGATATGGTTGGTCCCAGGGAGATAAAGTACCATTTAATGCAGCCCAGACTATGATCGATTGGACAGCGGAACATACTGGACAATTCTAGCACATGATTTGACCTCGTGATTAGCCAGAACATTATGACTATCTACCTAATAGCAGGTATGTCAGCCTTTGGCACGGATAACAGTGGCGACGCGTCTTGTCATGAAAGCAATGAGGCATTGGTAGATCGCTGGAAGGAGTTGGCACCACATCTGCACACACAAGTCACCTAATTCCCGTAAATTCCAGGTAAGGGAGGGGGTGACATGGTCCTCATGAAGGGGTGTATGTGGTCTGCAACCACTTTTTGATACTTATTAGCACTCATGGTGCCTTGCACAAGCTCCTCTGGACCCATAGATGCCCACGTGAATGTTTCTCAGAGCATAACTGAGCAGTTCAGATGTCAAGAAGCTGTTCCCCTGTAAAACGACGGATTCGCACCCTCCCATCGGCATGATGAAGAAGGTATCGCGATTCATCGGACCACGCAACGCTCTGCCACCGCGCCAACGTCCAGTGAAGATGGTCTCGTGTCCATTTCAGTCGTAGTTGCCGGCGTCGCGGTGTTAACATTGGCACATGCACTGATCGTCGATTGCGGAGGCCCATCATTAGATGTTTACGGTGCACTGTGTGTTCAGACACACTTGTACTCTGCCCAACATCAAGGTCTGGTGTTAGTTCTGCCTCAGTTCGCCGCATGTCCTGTTTTATCACTCTGCCCGGCCTACGACGTCCGACATCTGTAATGAGGTGTGACCGCCCAACCCCTATACGTTTGGGCGTGGTTTCACATTGGTATCGCCACTTGTTGAAGATACTCACCACAGCATTTCTCGAACACCCGACAAGTCGTGCAGTTTCTGTAATGCTCGTGCCGAGGCTCCGGACCATTATAATCAAGCCTCGGTCTTACTCAGATAGATCACGCTCCATCCTCAATCGAAACACGGATATCACGGTTACTAATATTAAATCCACCGTGCGTGTGTCTGACTAGCAGTCACTCCTCGTCAGGAGACGCTGCTATCGCCTGGACGGGTTTATATCTATAGTAGGTAGGTAGTCATGATGTTCTGGCTGAACAATGTATATAACCCCAACAAAGCAAATTTGGGGTATGATTAATACAGCCACTCTTACACGAAGTACAGCATCTTCCGCAACTATGGGCGACTGTATAAAGAGCAAGGCTGTAGATCCTTCCTGAAAATTTCCACAGAGCATTTGATTCTATGTTACATGAAGCTGCTCCAGTTAGATTGCTAAAGGAGGCCACACATTTTATTAGAGCAGTGTCTCATCACTCTTGGTATTTGAGCCTATGGTGCATAAGGTTACTTTGATAATTGTCTTTTTTTTTGCTGTCATCAGTCTCTCGACTGGTTTGATGCAATCCTCCATTCCTTCCTATCATGCGCTAGCCTTTTCATCTCAACATACCCCTTCCAACCCACGTCCTCAATTATCTGCTTCATATATTATATTCTCTGTTTTCCTCTGCAGTTCTTACCTTCGATTGTTCCCTCCACTAACAATTTAACCAATCCTGCATGTCTCAAAACATGATCTACCATCCTGTCTCTTCTTTACGTAAGACTCTTCCACAAACTTCTTTCTTCAGCCATCATTTCCAAAACTAGTTCATTTCGTACTTAATTTATAGCATCCTTCTTTAGCACCACATTTCAAATGCTTCAACTTTACTTCTGTCTGGTATTCCTAAAGTCCATGCTTCGCTGCTATAAAGTGCTGTGCTCCACACATAGCGTTTTAAAAAGTTTTACAAAGTTATTTCTGAGTCCTAGATCAATATTTGAAACTAAAAGATTTCTCTTTTTCATGAAGGCTCTTTTCGCTACTGCTATTCTGCTTTTAATTGACCCTTACTTAACTAATAATGCGCAGATTACCCTTGAAGCAGACCATGGATGAGTGCTGGTACCTATGGAAATAGCTTAAATTAAAAAAAAATTATTAGAACAGTATGCAGATGATATCAGAATGGTTAGCACTTACAAATTTAAAAAGTTAACCTTTTCCTTGGATTCTTTATTCACACCGTACCTAGCTCATATTTAACAGGCCTGCACTATTAACTCACTCATTTTTTGGGTCAATACATCGGTTCTGCACTTCCATGGATTGGCGCAAGTCTGACTGTTTCTTTTGCTGATAAATCTTTCCAGCATAAGTCTCTTGCATGACATACACTGAAACTACTTAAACTAACTATAATACAGCACAACGGCTACGGCTACATTACAACCATGTGTTACAAAGTAGTAGGACGCTTTCTTAGTTGAAGTTGATAGGTTTCTTCAAAATTTCCGCTATTCTGTAAGTCGCTGAGGTCACCATTGGTTACGAAATAAAATTTTAAGACACAAGTCTGCTGTGGGGAGAGTAGCAGTGGTGGCCTCAAAGAGTGAGGGATTCAGTAGAAGTTTTGAAGAAAACGAACGACTTCAACCAAGAGAATGGTCTATTAGTGTCTGATGCTTGGCTCTCGTTGATGTGTAAACAAACTTAGTATCTGTGACGAAGGCTTCAGAATATCAGCCGAAAGCTTAGACTGCTAAATAATTAACGCAACGTTCTCGAATGTTTCAGTTATTATTAATCAACTAACGCATCTAATTTCCAAAAACTACTGTATATCTTATTAGTGACAGACACTTTAATAAATGTCTTGCCTGAGTTTTTATATTGCCTAAAGACGTTGTCAAGCTAATGTCAGGTTCATGTTTCAGAGTAGTGCATTAAATTTTATGTAATCGTTATAATTTGCAACCAGGCTCACAGAGAAATGTGAAAATTCGGCTAAGATAATTTATCAGCTAGTTAAAGGTTACGAAACGTCTTAAGGCATATTAACGAATTCACTTAGCCAAGTTTTGACATTTCCTTATGAACCTAATTGCCTGTTATAACGATTATATGATGTTTAATGCAGAACTTTGAAACCTGAAACTGAAATTAGCGTCACCACAGGATCTCCTCTATGTTTGTCGATATTGGATGCTTATGTGGCTATATTAGCATCTTACCACATTATGGCGAGCTGGAATTACGACATTTCCCAACGTTTACAGAGCTTTAGCTAAGACATTCACTTAGCCGCATTTTCATATTTACTTTTGAACCAGTTGCCTATTATAACGATTATTTGAAGTTTGATAAATCATTTTGAAACCTGAAACTGAAATTAGCTTCACAACAGGATTTCCTCTATTTCGTCATTATTGGATGCTAATTAGGATAGATTAGCATCTGTCGACAATATAGAATTAGGACGTTGTTCAACGTTTCTAGATCTTTAACTAATTGACATATTCACCTAGCAGAATTTTCACATTTCCTTATGAACCTAGTTGCCTATTGTAACCATTATTATTTGGAGGTTAATTCAGCACTTTGAAACCTGAAACTGAAATTAGCTTCACCACAGGACTTCCTGTATGTTTTGGATATGGGACGATTATGTTGATAGATTAGCATCTTATCACACTATGGCGAGCTGGGATTAGAACGTTGGTCAACGTTTATAGAGTTTTAGCTAACTGTCATATTCAATTTTCGTATTTCCTTATGAACCTAGTTGCCTTTTATAACGATTATATGAAGTTTCATACAGAATTTTGAAATTTGAATATGATATTAACTTCACCGTAGGTTTTACTCTATTTTCGTCGTTATTTGACGATTGTGCCGTTAGGATACCACCTCAGCACAATGTGGCATGCTGGAATCACGACACGTTTGTAGAGGAAAAGCTCTTGTCGGCGACACGGAACACGCATGTCCCTCCCCGCGGGGCGGTAGGCGCTGCTTTGAGCACGCACAGTAGCTGCGACACACAATAAACCTCGGCCGGTCCTCCAGAGGGCGCCTTTTGTTATTTTAAATAAATAGCGCCGCCGGCAGAGCCGCACTGAGTGTGGCCGCCGTCGCCTCTGCTGCATTATTCAACCCGGGCGGGCGCGGAGCGGGGCTCCCCGTAACGGAACGAGGCGCTTCAAACGAGCCGGAAGGAATGGCACCTCCCTCCTAATGTCCGGTGGAATATTCATTAGCCGGCGGCAAAGTCTTCTGCTCGGGGCCTCCCTCCGTGGATTGGACCCCGTCACACAGGAAGCTTCCTCGCTCAGGCACCGTTTAGTCCTCGAGCATCTTGCCACCACCTCCTACACGGTGTCGCTACATCAAACGGTGGTCAGCTAAGGTAGTTCGAGTGTTCATTGAGTGAGCACGGTAATTTTACCACGTAGTATTAATGATAAGTCTTTGGCATCAGATAATTCATATAATTTTCCTTAGAATCCTCGAAATAGTAATTGGTTCCAGACTGTTCTTTTAGAAATAGTCTGTGGTGGATAAATAGGATAATCTAACGCCCGCCTTCGCCAGCCTCGGTAGCGTAGGGGCTAGAGTGCTAGCTCCGCGTACCGAAGGTCGCCGGTTCGAGTCCGGCCGAGGGCATGGGTGTTTAGTGTTGTGTCTGTGTATGTCTTGTCAGTGTTGTAGTGTCCTTGTGTCAATACTTGATAGCAACCAATCACATTGAGCTAGCTGTATGGAACAGTAGCCTAATGCCATTAAAAAAAAAAAAAAAAAAAAAAAAAAAAAAAAAAAAAAAAAAAAAAAAAAACCGCCCGCCGGAAATTGTTCTTCTGCTTTTATCTCAATACACGCATGCTACAAACTTATACATTGTTGTGTAAATATACTTTACCTCCGTCAGTTTATGCTATTAAACGGACTTCATTAACGAGGATTGCGTGCCCTAGAGCAGGGGTGGCCAACCCAAATGATCGTGCGGGCCACTTTCGAACTGCATCATAATTCCGCGGGCCACATGCAAATTATATGTCCCCACTAGAGACATTTTTTTTAGTGGAAAATTGAAATATGAGTTATTATTGTGATTACTATTATTCTTACATGTTGCAGTGGGTGCCTTGGTGGGCAAACTACGTTACAATTATCTTTCATACCTTTATGATTAATAAAAGGGTATTTTTAATTTTAATTTTTATGAAGGAGTGAAAATTTATTAATTTAGCAAGAATCTCGACGTTAGTTGGAATTTAGGAAAATTGTCACAATATCACATTTATTTTCTTATTATTGGCGATTACAAGTCTGAGCGAATTTACCGTTAACATTATCACAAATTGGTAAAATTATTAAAGCAACGCTCAGAGGTACAATTAGCCGTCATGAGCAAGCAAACAATTGTACATTTCCTTTTAAATATATCTCAGAATTAAAATGCAAAAAAAATGACAATTGGAAACAATGAAAAATACAACTTATGACGACCTCAGACAAAGGTATCATAATACTGTGACTTTATAGTTAAAAAGAAAATCATGGGCGCCAGAATGAACAATATATCATTCGAAAATAATTAGTTCTGGCAAATTATGCCGCTAGCTAGGGGTTTTTCATTTACAAAGTTAAAACATGGATCTATCCTCTTAAAGTCGTTTAAGGGTTCTGTTTCACAGAATGCACAATCAGATGGCTTGGTCGTAATAAGTTACCATTGTAGTTCTGCGTCTGATGTCTGCGGTGACCGGAGATGACCCACGGTATGTGAGATTATCTCATACGGCGGCTACAGACACGTCCTGTCTGTTAATGCGCATCATCGCATTACTGGCGGTGTCGCCGTGATAAGCCTGCTCCAGCAAGACAAGTTGGCAGCCAGAAATCGTACAACGGCAGTTGGCGAGAGAAGCCAACTTTCCCAGTCTACCTCAGACTAGACTAGAATCGAATGTAGAATGTCCAGCTCCTCGCTCTTCGGTCCACGAGGAAAACTTCTCGCTCCGCCCCTTGTAGTCTCGAAGCTCATATATAACAGAAATTCCCAGGATTTTAAGTTATACGCTCATTTGGATTGGATCTTCAGGTCGGCACCTAATGTCACGTGATATCCCCGATATGTGATTTGCCCCGCTCATATCACAGATGTCTGACATATTCGGCTAAGTTCGTCGGGGTGAAAGCACATTCGGGTGTCGGGCGGCAGGCATTTCCCGCCAGGTGAGTGACCCTGTCGACCACCCATCCCCAGGGAGCAGAATGTGTGGTCCTGCAAACCCCAGATCCGCGACTTCTTGTCGCCATGGTTCGGGAATACCACGATTAGCTTCAAGCCTACGCAGCTCAATAATTCTTTAATATTCGCTTTACCAAGATACACTGTATGTTCACCATTTCATTACAGTCCTTTACTTGGAATCTTGCGTACTTTATAAAATTACAACAAAAATCTATTTAGGTGGTAACCCAAGATTTATGTAAATTACTCTAACATTATGACATATATAATAAAAAATGCACCTTGTAACGTGGCGACAGCGCGTCACGTTACAATGTAAACATAGATAAATATAGTAATAATGATACTAAATGCACATTTAAAAGAAATATATAACACTAGAAATGAAATTTAAAAAAATATTTTGTATAAGTGCGATGAATCTCGCGGGCCGGAAAAATGCCCAAGAGCTTCGACCCATTTCCGAAAATATGTTCGGAGAAAGGGAACATTAGAATAATATTTTATAGTTCTTTATTTGTTCCAAATTACTGTAGGAATATCAGAATGATAGCATTATCTTAATGAAACAAGCTTCTTATTAATGTTACTAGTCTACAGAAAAATGTTTAAGCTGACTATTTCTTTTTTGTTTGTTTCTTTGTTTAAAGACTTAAAAACTCATTTATAAAAGATTTAGATTATTTGGACTCAATACACAACACATATCATATGAGAGATAGTAACTCAGGAGAGAGTAAGATAGATAAAGAGAGAGAGAGAGGATAATTTTTAATGCATTTGTAGCTATGTGGGGGCCGTTACTATTTTC